>JAJAQF010000034.1:1273-115923 GCA_020510985.1 Pholidichthys leucotaenia
GCCCCAGCCCACGACAGATACGAGGCTCTCAAAGCTGCGCTGACCTGGCGCTGCACGCTCTTGGACTGTGAGAGAGAAGAGAGGCTCCTGAGGCATTCCGAGTTAGGAGAGGGTTCGACTGTCGATCTGATGGAGAAGATGTTGGCGTTAATGGGCACGGACGATGGGCATTTTCTGTTTCCCCACCTTTTCCTCCGGAACCGCCCAACAGAGGCGAGAGCGGTTCTGGCCAATTCGCTGTTGCTGGCTGCGCGTGACTACCGTGCGCTAGCCCAGGAGGCAGACTGGATCATCCTCACCACCAGAGCGCTCACAGTCAACGCGGCAGCATCGGAGCCCAGCGAGACGACCAGAGGAGGCGAGGAGCCACCGACAGTAGCGGCAGCGGGGGCCAAGGAGCGCCAGAGAGATACGCTCTGCTTCTACCACCGCCGCTTTGGAGAGAACACACGCAGATGTGCGCCACCGTGCCAATTCAAGTGCTCGGGAAACACCAAGGCCGGCAGTTGGTAGCAGCTGCAACCGCCAGCGAAGAGAACAAGCTGCTCTACGTGACAGACTCGCGCTCAGGGAGGCGTTTCCTCGTAGACACCAGATCCCAGAAGAGCATCATCCTGCCGACCTACCAGCTGGCAGGACCTAGCGGCCCCGGGCTGGTGGCAATAAACGGCTCGGACATTAAGACCTTTGGTGAGAGAACACTGGCTTTGTCTCTACACGGCCGTACATACAGTACAAGTGGACTTTTGTCATAGCAGTTTCCCAATCCTGAGTTTCCCAATCTTGTGGGCTGATTTTCTGTGTGTGCATGGTTTACTAGTCGATGTTCAATTCAATTCAATTCAACTCAATTCAACTTTATTTATATAGCGCCATTTCACAACAACAGTCATCTCATAGCACTATCAACTGCAGGGGGAACCCCCACAGTTGCAGAAAGACCCCAGCAATCAGGCGATCCCCTGTGAGCAAGCACTTGGCGACGGTGGAGAGGAAAAACTCCCTTTTAACAGGAAGAAACCTCCAGCAGAACCAGGCTCAGGGAGGGGCAGTCATCTGCTGCGACTGGCTGGGGGGTGAGGGGATAGAGAAGATGAAAAGAACAGACATGTAGAGAGCAAACAGCACGATGGGGACTCAATCTATGGGAGAGAACAAACAAATGTTTCAGCAAAAAAAAATATTTCATTGAGAGTGAGGAAAGGAGTGAGGCCCAGTGCATTACTGGAGGGCCCCCGGCTGACTAAACCTATTGGCAGCATAACTAAGGGAGGGTTCAGAAACACATGATCCCTCCCTAATTGTAGGCTATATCAAAAAGGTAGGTTTTAGCCCTATTCTTAAAAACAGAGATCGAGTCTGACTCCCGAATCCAGATTGGCAGCTGGTTCCACAGGAGAGGAGCTTGATAACTGGAGGCTCTGCCTCCCATTGTACTTTTGGAGATTCTAGGTATTACAAGTAATCCTGCATTTTGGGAGCGTAGTGCTCTGTTAGGATAATACGGTAGTATCAGATCTTTTAAATAAAAAGGAGCCTGATTGTTTAGAGCTTTGTAAGTAAGAAGAAGGATTTTAAACTTAATTCTAAACTCTATGGGAAGCCAATGAAGGGAGGCCAGAACCGGAGAGATATGATCTCTCTTTCTAGTACCTGTTAAAACTCTTGCTGCAGCATTTTGGCTCAGCTGAAGACTTTTTAAAGATGTTTTAGGACAGCCTGATAATAACGAATTACAATAATCTAATCTCGAGCTAACAAAAGCGTGGATCAGTTTCTCAGCATCACTCTGAGACAAGATGCTCCTAATCTTGGCAATATTACGCAAATGATAGAAGGCAGAATCAGAATCAGAATCAGAATCAGATTTATTGCCATTGTTCATGTAGTACACAAACTAGGAATTTGTCTCTGTGCCATGCTGCAACATTAAAAACATGATGAGATAAAGAGATAAACTAAAAAACTAAAGGACTAAAAACGTTCAATAAGTGTAGAAAAATAAGTAATAATAATAATAATAATAATAATAGTAATAATGAGTAATACTAGTCAAGGCAGTTTTAAATAAATTAGCAAGTAGCAGATAATATGGGGTACCACAGTGCAGTTGATAATGCAACAGAAAAACAGTGATGAATGTCATGAGTCTGGTTGAGCTGCTGTACATAGTGCACAAGAGTCAATAAGTCACTTAATGTTCAGCAGTCTGATGGCAGAGGGGAAAAAGCTATTCATGTGCTGGGAGGTTTTAGTCCGAATGGACAGAAGTCTTCTACCTGAGGGGAGGGGGGCAAACAGTACGTGACCAGGGTGTGAAGGATCGGCTATGATCCGGCCAGCACACCTCCGGTTCCTGGAGATGTACAGGTCCTGGAGAGATGGGAGCTTGCAGCCGATCACCTTCTCAGCAGTGCGCACGACGCGCTGCAGCCTTAGTCTGTCCCTGGCAGTGGCTCCTGCATACCACACAGTTATGGAGGAGGTGATGATGGACTTGATGATGGCCGTGTAGAACTGCACTAACATCTTGGTGGGTAGCTTGAGCTTCCTCAGCTGCCACAGAAAGAACATCCTCTGCTGGGCCTTTTTGATGAGGGAGCTGATGGTTGGCTCCCATTTGAGGTCCCGGGTGATGGTGGTGCCCAAGAAGCAGAAGGAATCTGCAATGGTGATGGGAGAGCCTGTGATGGTGAGGGGGGGCAGGGGGGTTGTGACTTTCCTGAAGTCCACAATCATCTCCGCTGTCTTCAGAGCGTTCAGCTGCAGGTTGTTGTGGCTGCACCAGGACACCAGCTGGGCCACCTCTTTCCTGTAGACGGACTCGTCACCGTTGGAGATGAGCCCGATGAGGGTGGTGTCGTCCGCAAACTTAATCAGCTTAACAGACTGGTGGGAGGAGGTGCAGGAGTTGGTATAAAGGGAGAAGAGTAGGGGGGAAAGTACACAGCCCTGGGGTGATCCGATGCTGATGCTAACAGAGTCCGAGACAGACTTCCCCAGCCGCACAAGCTGCCTCCGGTCCGTCAGGAAGTCGGTGATCCACCTGCAGAGGGAGTCAGGCACATCAAGCAGGGACAGCTTGTCCTGGAGCAGAGCGGGGCGGATGGTGTTGAATGCAGAGCTGAAGTCCACAAACAGAATCCTGGCATAGGTTCCCGGGGAGTCCAGGTGCTGCAGGATGGAGTGGAGGGCCAGGTTGACTGCGTCGTCCACAGACCTGTTGGCATGGTAGGCAAACTGCAGCGGGTCCAGGAGGGGAGTGGTGATGGACTTGAGGTGAGACAGGACCAGGCGCTCAAAGGACTTCATGACTACAGAGGTGAGCGCTACAGGTCTGTAGTCGTTAAGTCCAGTAATCCGTGGCTTCTTGGGGACAGGGATGATGGTGGAGGATTTGAGGCAGGTCGGCACGTGACATTGCTTAAGGGAGGTGTTAAAAATGTCTGTAAAGACAGGAGCCAGCTCTTTCACACAGTGTCTCAGGGTGGAGGGAGACACACCGTCCGGCCCGGGGGCCTTGCGCGGGTTCAGTCTGGAGAACTGTCTGTGCACGTCCTGCTCACTGATGACAAGGGCAGGGGGGGAGGAGGAGGAGAAGGGGGGGACCGCTTTTGATGAATTAGGGGCCGAGGAGGCAGTGGAGCTGGGTGGAGTGGGGGAGTTGGACACAGCTGACGAGGTGTCAAAACGGGCGTAATGTTGGGACAGTTTTTGACAAAGGGCTTTGTCATCCTGACCTTTAGGAGCCTGAGGCCGATAGTTGGTGATTTGGCTCAGTCCTCTCCACACAGAAGCCGAGTCATTAGCAGTGAACTGCTGCTGGAGTCTCTCAGAATACACAGATTTAGCTCTCCTCAGCTCTCTGTTAAACCGATATTTGACCTCTCTGTAGCAGTCCCTGTCTCCACTTTTCAACGCTGCTTCCTTCTCCTTCCTGATCTGTTTGAGCTTGGCAGTGAACCAGGGCTTATCATTAGAGTACCTCACCCTGGTGCGCGATGGGAGAATGCTCTCCTCACAAAAGTTGATATATGAGTTCACAGTGTCTGTGTACTCATTAAGATCATGTGTGGCTCCTTTAAACATGTCCCAGTCAGTTATTTCCATGCATGTGTTCAGATTCTCTCCAGCTTCACTGGTCAATTTCTTCGTGGTGGTCACAACAGGTTTAGTGAGTTTCAGTCTCTGTCTGTATGTGGGAATGAGGTGGACCATCACGTGATCAGATAGTCCGAGCGCAGCGCGGGGAACAGCGCGATATGCGTCCTTCACTGTAGTGTAACAGTGATCCAGCGTGTTATATCCTCTGGTTGGACATTTAATAAACTGTTTGTATCGGGGGAGCTCGTGACTCAGATTGCTCTGGTTAAAGTTGCCTACCACAATAACCAGGGAGTCTGGAAAAGTCCGCTCCGCATGTAGGATGTGATCTGCGAGCGCGTGCTGGGCTACGCGCGCGTCTGCGTCGGGAGGGGCGTACACAGCGATAAAAAAAAATGATGCGAACTCCCGCGGGGAATAAAATGGCTTGCAGTTGATAGAGAGAAATTCTAGATCGGTAGAACAGTGTTGTGAAATCACCGTTACATCAGAGCACCAGCTGCTGTTAATGTAGAAGCAGCTTGAAACGTGCTGTCCGGTATGTTCCCTTTAAGCCAGGTCTCAGAGAAACAGATGACAGACGAGGAAGCGAGGTCCTTAAATCGCATCAGCAGTCTTAATTCTTCTACCTTGTTCAAGAGAGAATTGGCATTGGATAGAAATATGCCAGGCAAGGCTATTCGCGTGCCTCTCCTTCGCAGCCGAGCGAGAATCCCCCCTCGCTTTCCTCTTTTTCGCCGTCTTACTCTTTGAGCGAAACAATGAATCAGATCAGCGGCAGGAGCTAAAAATACTGGGAGAAGGTCCGTGGGAGTGAGAGTCCTGATATTTAATAACTCTTCACGGGTGTATGAGCTGGCAGACGCACAATCGATGAACAGAAACAAACAAATTAAAAAAATTAAAGGGCAGCGAAACACCATGGCGACCACTGTGGGCGCCATCTTGGCAGTTTTAGAAACAAATTTAATATGTGAATTGAAGGACAGATCTTGATCAAAAATAATTCCAAGGTTCCTCACAGAGCTATTAAGAGAAAGAGTAACCACATCCAAACTGAAAGTTTGATTTGGAAAGGAATTTCTAAGGTTTTTTGGACCAACAAGAATGACTTCAGTCTTATCTGAATTTAATAGCAGGAAATTACAAGTCATCCAAGCTTTCATTTCCTTAAGACAGGTTTCTAACTTGGCTAATTGATTACAATCATCTGGCTTCTTTGACAAGTATAATTGTGTGTCATCTGCATAACAATGAAAATGTATACAGTGCTTTCTAATATAATGTTGCCTAACGGAAGCATATATAAACTAAAAAGAGTAGGCCCTAGCACAGATCCCTGTGGAACTCCATGACTAAGCTTTGAGTTGAAAGAAAACTCATTATTTACATGAACAAACTGGAACCTATCAGATAAATAAGATCTAAACCACTGCAACAAAGTTCCATTAAGTCCAACATAGTGTTCTAATCTATCAAGTAGAATATTATGGTCAATAGTATCAAAAGCTGCACTAAGGTCTAAAAGGACAAGTACAGAAACCAGTCCATTATCAGATGCGATGAGGAGGTCGTTAGTGACCTTCGCTAAGGCTGTTTCAGTACTATGATGGATTCTAAACCCAGATTGAAACTCTTCAAGTAAACCATTTCCCTGCAGGTGGTCAAATAATTGTGTAGCAACAACTCTTTCTAAAATTTTTGAAATGAAAGGGAGATTAGAGATTGGTCTATAGTTAGCTAAAGCTCCTGGATCTAGCGTTGGCTTTTTGAGTAAGGGTTTAATTACAGCCATTTTAAAAGCCTGCAGTACATGGCCTAAAGTTAATGAAGAATTGATTATATGAAGAATAAAGCTACCAATAAGTGGGAAGACTTCTTTAAATAACCTGGTAGGAATAGGGTCTAAAAGACAAGTTGAAGGTTTGGATGAGGAAACTATTTTGTCTAACTCACAAAGGTCGATTGGAGTAAACTCATCAAGACTGACAGAGTCCTGACTCTTTGTCAACCTGGCTACAGTGCTGAAAAGAAACCTGGGAATATTCTTGTTTTCTTCTATTAATGCAGAGTAATAACTCGTTCTAGCTTTTCTAAGAGATTTTTTTATAAATTAAAAGATGATTTCTCCAAGCTAAATAGATTTCATCTAATTTAGTGGAGCGCCATTTTCTTTCTAATTGACTAGTCTTCTGTTTTAAGCTATGGGTTTCTGTGTTGAACCAAGGAGTTAGAAATCTCTGATTAGACTTTTTCTTTTTTAAGGGGGCCACCAAGTCTAGAGTCTGATGCAGAGAACCTGTAACACTATCCACCATGTTATCAATTACAGAAGGAGCAAGCTGTCTATAGCTTATTTCCGTTGTGTTGACACATGGCATAGAGGAAACAATCTGCATAAATTTGGTAACAGCATCATGTGAGAGGCATCTACTGTAATAATATTTTTCTTTAGGAGCCAAATAGTCAGAAATAGTAAAATCAAAGGTTAACAGACAATGGTCTGACAGTACAGGGTTATGAGGAGACACTACAAGATTTTCTATTTCTATGCCATATGTCAGAACAAGGTCCAATGTATGGTGGAGGTAATGAGTAGAATTTCCTACTTTCTGAGAAAACCCAATCGAGTCTAATATTGAATTAAATGCCACATTGAGGCAGTCACTATCTACATCCACATGTATATTAAAGTCCCCTACTATAATTATTCTATCAGATTTCAGCACTAAATCAGCTAAGAAATCAGCAAATTTGGATAAAAATTCTGAGTAGGTTGATGGGGGATGATAAACTATAGCAAATAAAATTGGGTTTAACCTAAAATTGCTAAAGTGCCCAATACTGAGGACAAGGCCCTCAAAGGAATTATAAAATGTTTTTTGCTTTACATTAACTAGTAATTTGGAATGGTAAATTGTTGCTACTCCTCCTCCACGACCAGAACTTCTGGGATTTTGACAGTTTAAATAACCAGAGGGAGCTGATTCATTTAAACCAACATAATCCTCTTGCCCTAACCAAGTCTCTATAAGGGAAATTAAATCAATCTGATGATCAATTAACAGATCATGGACTAACAGAGACTTGGGAGTTAGAGACCTAATATTTAATAAACTACATTTAATTTTTAAATTATGAGGAGGAACAGAGGCCAAATCATTCAGTTTAGAGGCTTTATGTTTAATCTGAGTTTTACCAATATTTTGCTTAATCACTTTGGGATGCTTATATATTATATTTTTATTTACTTTGGAGGGAGCAGACAATGATTCTCTGATGGGGAAGACAGGGGCTAAGTTGAGGGTTGGCGAATGAAGAGGAGCTGCAGAGAGGCGTGTGAGACTGCAACTCTGCTTCCTGGTCCCAACTCTGAGTAGTCAATGTTTTGGAAATTTGGATAAAAAAGATGCCAGATTGTTAGATAAATGACAAGCACTATCCAAAGTGGGATGAATGCTGTCTCATCTCATAAGACCAGGTTTTCCCCAAAAAGAGCTCCAATTGTCAATGTAGCCCATGTCATTTGCAGGACACCACACAGACAGCCAGTGGTTCAAGGATGACGAGCGGCTAAACATGTCATCACTGGTCAGATTGGGGAGGGGCCCAACAGGGCGCTAACAGGCGCCTAGTTATTGCACTGTCTTTTGACTCTCTCCCCTGTACAGCTCGAGGGGCTGGGCCAGTAACACAAGCCAACGTCACAGCTCCAGGTGGTAAGTTCCACACACTGCTCACTCAGTTCCCAGCACTCACGGTCCCGACGTTTTCGGCGGCCATCGCTAAACACGGAGTGGAGCACTTTATAACCACCACCGGGCTGCCTGTTTTCGCACGACCTCAGTGCTTGGACGCAGGTAATCTGGCCATAGCGCGTGAGGAGTTTGCCAACCTGGAAAGGTTGGGCATCATCAGGCGATCGAACAGCCCGTGGGCATCCCTGCTACACATGGTCCCTAAGGCTGAGGGGTCATGGCGACTGTGCGGGGATTTCCGCAGGTTGAACAACGCCACAGCACATGACCGCAACCCAATTCCCCACATTCAGGATTTTTCCGTTCACCTCGCCGGAGCACACATTTTCTCTAAAATAGACCTGGTACGCGGTTAGCACCAGGTCCCAGTGCGCGCGGAGGACGTACCCAAAACAGCGGTAATAACTCTGTTCGGCTTGTTCGAGTTTCTGCGCATGCCATTCAGATTAAAAGGAGCGGCACAGACGTTCCAGCGCATGATGGACGCGGTGCTGCGCAATCTCCCGTTTGTGTTCGTTTACCTGGATGATATCCTGGTAGCCAGTGCGTCCGAAGACGAACACGTAACCCACCTCAGGACGGTTTTCCAGAGGTTGGAGGAGCACGGGTTAATAATCAACCCAGCGAAGTGCCAGTTCGGCGTGACGGGGATTGATTTTTTTGGGACACCGCATCTCACCGGCGGGAGCGATACCCTTGCCCAACAAAGTACGTGCTGTGGCGAACTTTCCCCGGCTTCAGACGGTCAGGGCGCTGCAGGAATTTTTGGGGATGGTTGACTTTTATAACCGTTTCCTCCCCCGCGCTGCTCAACTCATGCAGCCATTGTACGCCGCGCTCAAGAGACGGAAACCCGCGGATGTAGTCGAATGGACTCCGGAGCGAGAGCAGGCGTTCTGTGCTCTTCCGTGCTGATCGTGACACAGAGCTTTCCGGCAAGTCCACAGGAGGCGGAGTCTGCTTCTACATCAACTGCAGCTGGTGCTCTGATGTAACGGTGATTTCCAAACACTGTTCTCCCGCCCTGGAATTTCTTGTTATCAACTGCAAGCCCTTTTATTCCCCGCGGGAGTTTGCTTCTTTTATACTGATCGCTGTGTACGCCCCTCCCGACGCGGACACGCGCGAAGCTCAGCGCGTGCTCGCGGATCACATTCAACACACAGAGCGGAGTTTCCCAGACTCGCTGATTATTGTGGCTGGCGACTTTAATCAGTGCAATCTGAGCCACGATCTCCCCCGCTACAAACAGTTTATTAAATGCCCCACCAGAGGATTAAACACACTGGATCATTGTTACACCACAGTGAAAGACGCATATCGCGCTGTTCCTCGCGCTGCGCTGGGATTATCTGATCACGTGATGGTTCACCTCATTCCAACATACAGACAGAGATTGAAGCTCACTAAACCTGTCGTGAGCACTACGAAGATACGGACCAGTGATGCTGAGGAGAAGCTGGAAACGTGCATGGAAATATCTGACTGGGGCATGTTTAAAGGAGCCACACATGATCTGGATGAGTACACGGACACTGTGAACTCATATATCCACTTTTGTGAAGAGATCATTCTTCCATCACGCACCAGGGTGAGTTACTCTAATGACAAACCCTGGTTCACAGCTAAGCTCAGACAGATCAGGAAGGAGAAGGAAGCAGCGCTGAAAAGTGGAGACAGGGACTGCTACAGGGAGGTTAAATACTGGTTTAACAGAGAGCTGAAGAGGGCTAAATCTGTGTATTCAGAGAGACTCCAGCAGCAGTTCACTGCTAATGATTCGGCTTCCGTGTGGAGAGGATTGAGGCAAATCACCAACTATCGGCCTCAGGCTCCTAAAGGTCAGGATGACAAAGCCCTTTGTCAAAGACTGTCCCAACACTATGCCCGTTTTGACACCTCGTCATCTGTGTCCAACTCCCCCCCTCCCTCCAGCTCCACAGCCTCCACAATCCCTACTTCATGAAAGGCACCCCCCCTCCTCCCCCCCCTGCCCTTATCATCAGTGAGCAGGACGTGCTCAAACAGTTCTCCAGACTGAACCCGCGCAAGGCTCCCGGCCCGGACGGCGTGTCTCCCTCCACCCTGAGACATTGTGCGAAACAGCTGGCTCCTGTCTTCACAGACATTTTTAACACCTCCCTTAAGTTATGCCACGTACCGTCCTGCCTCAAATCCTCCACCATCATCCCTGTCCCCAAGAAGCCACGGATCACTGGACTTAATGACTACAGACCTGTAGCGCTCACCTCTGTAGTCATGAAGTCCTTTGAGCGCCTGGTCCTGCCCCACCTCAAGTCCATCACCACCCCTCTCCTGGACCCGCTGCAGTTTGCCTACCGAGCCAACAGGTCTGTAGACGACGCAGTCAACCTGGCCCTCCACTCCATCCTGCAGCACCTGGACTCCCCGGGAACCTACGCCAGGATCCTGTTTGTGGACTTCAGCTCCGCATTCAACACCATCCGCCCCGCTCTGCTCCGGGACAAGCTGTCCCTGCTCAACGTGCCTGACTCCCTCTGCAGGTGGATCACCGACTTCCTGACGGACCGGAGGCAGCATGTGCGGCTGGGAAAGACTGTCTCAGACTATACTAGCATCAGCACCGGATCACCCCAGGGCTGTGTACTTTCCCCCCTACTCTTCTCCCTTTACACCAACTCCTGCACCTCCAGCCACCAGTCTGTCAAGTTGATCAAGTTTGCGGACGACACCACCCTCATCGGGCTCATCTCCAACGGTGACGAGTCCGCCTACAGGAGAGAGGTGGCCCAGCTGGCGTCCTGGTGCAACAATAACAACCTGCAGCTGAACGCTCTGAAGACAGAGGAGATGATTGTAGACTTCAGGAAAGTCACTACCCCTCTGCCCCCCCTCACCCTCTCAGGCTCTCCCATCACCACTGCTGATTCCTTCCGCTTCCTAGGCACTACCATCACCAGGGACCTCAAATGGGAGCCGACCATCAGCTCACTCATCAAAAAAGCCCAGCAGAGGATGTTCTTCCTGCAGCAGCTGAGGAAGCTCAAGTTACCCACCAAGATGTTAGTGCAGTTCTACACAGCCATCATCGAGTCCATCCTCACCACCTCCATAACCATGTGGTACGCAGGAGCCACTGCCAGGGACAGACTAAGGCTGCAGCGCATCGTGCGCACTGCTGAGAAGGTGATCGGCTGCAAGCTCCCATCTCTCCAGGATCTGTACATCTCCAGGACCCGGAGGCGTGCTGGCCGGATCATAGCCGATCCCTCACACCCTGGTCACGTACTGTTTGCCCCCCTTCCCTCTGGTAGAAGACTTCGGTCCATCCAGACTAAAACCTCCCGTCACATGAACAGCTTCTTCCCCTCTGCCATCAGACTGCTGAACACTAAGTGACTTATTGGCTCTCGTGCACTATGTACAGCAGCTCAACCAGACTCATGTCAATCATCACTGTTTTCTTCCTGCATTACCGACTGCACTATATAGTTCTCTACAGTATCTGCTGCTCGCTAATATATTTTAACTGCTGACCAGTATCACTTACTCTTATTCTACACTTTATTGCATGTATAGTTTATTTCTTTTATCTTATCATGTTTAATGTTGCAGCATTGCACCGAGACAAATTCCTAGTTTGTGTACTACATGAACAATGGCAATAAACCTGATTCTGATCTGATCTGATCTCTGAGGTTAAAGCAGCCCTGGCAAACGCCGCACTGTTGGCGCACCCAGACCCGGCGGCCCGCATAGCGCTCACTACCGACGCCTCAGACGTGGCCATAGGGGCCGTCGTGGAGCAACGTGTCACCGGTTCTTGGCAGCCGCTCCCTTTTTTCAGCAGGGCTTTGCGCGACAGTGAACGTAAATACAACGTGCTCGACAGGGAGTTGCTGGCTCTACACCTGGCCATACGCCACTTCCAGTTCTGGCTGGAAGGGTGCAGCTTCACCGCGTTTGTGGACCACAAGCTGCTGACGTTCGTGATGGCCAAGGTTTCGGAATCATGGTCGGGCCGGCAGCAGAGACAGCTGGCCGTGATCTCAGAGTTTACGACCGATATTCAGCATGTGTCAGGTAAACTGAATGTGGTGGCGGACTGCCTCTCGCGCGTGGTTGTGGCCCCAGTCTGCGTAGGGATAGATTATACAGCCATGACCGCAGAGTAGATTAGCGATACGGACGTGCTCGCGTTCCACTCTGGACCAACAGGGTTAAGGCTGGAGAGCAGAGTACTGCAAGAGTGCGCTCCCCCCCCCAATCTGTGACGTCTCCATGGGACGCCCGCGCCCGGTGGTCTCAGTTGCTTGGCGCCGCCGAATGTTTGAGTCAGTTCATGCTTTGGTGCACCCAGGAGTGTGCGCGTCAGTCAAAATGGTGGGAGCGAAATTCATGTGGCCAGGCCTGCGCAAACAAGTGAAAGAGTGGGCGGCAGCCTGCGTAGCGTGCCAACGAGCCAAAGTGCACAGACACACCAAGGCTCCTTTGGAGCCGTTTAGTATACCGGCCAAAAGATTCAACCATGTTCTTGTGGACCTCGTCGGCCCCCTCCTGCCGTCGCAGGGGTGCACGCACCTTCTGACAGTGGTGGACCGCACCACACGCTGGCCAGAAGCAGTCCTGCTGGCGGCAACCTCGTCCGCGGACGTGGCGTGCGCTTTTTTGATAACATGGGTGGCACGTTTTGGAATCCCGTCCGACATCACGTCCGATAGGGGCCCTCAGTTTGTTTCCGAACTTTGGTCCGTGATGGCCTGCAGCCTGGGTGTTGCAATTCATCGCACAACCACGTACAACCCACAGGCAAATGGGTTATGCGAGCGTTTTCACAGGTCACTGAAAGCAGCACTCAGGGCTTCGTTGACAGATGCAAATTGGGTTGATCGGTTGCCATGGGTTTTATTGGGGTTGCGTTCCGCACCAAAAGAGGATTTGGAGGCTTCCCCGGCTGAGCTGTTTTTTTTCTCAGCCATTGCGGCTACAAGGGGAATTTTTGCCAGATAATCCCGCGCCGGACAACTGCCCGTCTCAGCGTTTGCAGCGTAGTGCAGACACAGGCACGCTGCCGGGCCCGGCCCACCACTGTTTTCCACGTGCTTTCGTGCCAAAAACTTTGAAGAACGCGGAGTTCGTGTTCGTCAGGCACGATGCCCACCGCCCTCCATTGTGCCCACCCTATGATGGCCTGTTCAGAGTGCTGGAAACAGGGGACAAACATTTTTTGTTAAACTTGGGGGGTTGTCGGGAGAAAATATGCATAGACAGACTTAAGCCCGCCTTTGTAGTGGCGGACGAGCAACTGCTGCTGGCTCGGGCCCCTCGGCGTGGAAGACCCCCACTGAGAACTCCTCAGGCAAACGATTCACCAAGACAGCCCCACGGGCAAAGCGGATTCCCCCCACCCCCTCGCCATGGACCCACCCACAGTCAGACGCACATCCAGCAGCCCCCCGCCGGCACAGAGACCCCCGTTACAGCAGATATGGGAGGAGACTGAAGCCCAAAAGACGTGGGGACTGAAACTCTGTCTGGGGGAGAGGTAGTGTAGCAGGGACAAAATGTATATTGTAGAGACCTGGGTGAGTCAGACAGCGTCTCAGTCAGGAAGCAGAGGGTAAACAGTAGTCGGGGGGTTTAAGGGTGAATGTATTGTGATGTTTAATGTCATGCAATGTGATGTGAAATGTCACGCAGATGTGAGATGAGCGGTGGGGATATAAAGGAGAACCGTGCCTGAGTGTTTCATGCTTTTCTGTGTATGACTGATGAGAGAGTGTTAATAAACTTCGTCTGTTCGTAAACCTGCCTCCTCATTTCCCACACTCTCCACAAAGTGACTGTTTGTTTCCTCTGTGTTTGTTCAGCTGTTTCACCTTTCGAGGTCACATGTGTATAGTGTTTGCATTTTTCCCCTCGTGGCTTGTTTTTTTGTCACTTTACTTTAATAGATACACAAACTCACTGTTGGCATTTGGTGCCTCATTAATGCTCTGAGAACGGCTTTTATGACAGTAGATCGCAGCCAGGGCAGGTGCCAGCTGCGGTGAGTTTGTGATTTGTTTTTTGTTTTTTTCCCTTGGCCCTTTTCTCCCTCTTTCATTCCCCTTTTTGGGCTGGACTGAGTGCCATTCAGCATGTCCCCTGCACACCAGAGAAGGAAGGCAGCCCGGGGCCCCAGTATGGAGGAGCATTGGGTAGCTGAATTTATCCTGAGCCATGTTGTGGTGGCTCTCATGTCCTATGGCCCGAATAAGGTTCTGAAGAGCACGGTGGCAGCAGTCAGGATTGTGGAGACACACCCGGGCTAAAGTAATTATCCTGAGTTCGCTGAGCTACTGTCCACCGTCTCCGCTCTCCAGTGTCATTTCCCTGATCTGGTGTTAGGCTTGTCTTCAGCTCACTGACGACGCCTCCCGGCACAAAATCCAGTTCCTCTGTGCGACACGTCTGTACCAACTCAAGTAGGCTCATTTTGTCTTCTTTTAATTATTATTCTTTTGTTCTTATTAAAGACAAGAATAGAAAGGAGATGTATTTACCTTCTTAACATGTTTCGACTGTACACTGCAACCTTCGTCAGAAGAGTCAGCTGATTGCTGCCAGGTGACAATTATCAGCTGATTTTAATAGGCGGGGCCAGCTCAGCAGATCTGTCAGATCCACCGAGCCGGCCCCACCTTCCGCCGTCAGATGGTCAAAAGCCCTGGTTGAAATCATCAAACCCCTCCTTGGACTATCAGATTTCCACTGCAAAAATTCAAAAGAGTTGGGACAAGAACTCAAAGATATGAAAATAGAATCGGACGAGATCCTCATTTCACATGACGTCATTTCATTATTCACAGACACCTGTTGATGTCACACTACATATAGTGCAAGAACGCCTCAATAATGACTGTACCCTTAAAAGACGCACCAATCTCACAGTTCGTGATATATCCGAACTATTACAATTTGTTGCAAAATCCACCTATTTTCTATACAGAGGAAAAATTTACAGACAAAAAGAAGGATATGCAATGGGAGACCCACTATCAGACATTATGAGCAGCTTTTTCATGGAGGATCTGGAAAACAAAGCCATCAACACAGCACCTACACAATGTAAATCCACCCTTTGGAAGAGATACGTGGATGACATTCTGGAAAAAATAAGGAAAGGACACACACAAGAACTCACTGACCATCTGAACAGCACGGACAGCACTGGAAATATAAAATTCACACACGAAGAGGAGGAAAATGGCACCATAGCCTTTCTGGACATGAAAATCCACCACAACGATGACGCCAGCATAAAAATCACAGTCTACAGGAAACCAACCCACACAGATCAATACCTACTATGGACATCGGAACACCCTACAGCACACAAGCTATCAGTTGTCAGGACGTTACATGAACGGGCCACCATCATCACAGACCAAGAAGACAGACAGGAGGAGGTAAACCACATAAAACATGCACTTATATGCTGCCAATATCCAGTATGGGCCATAAACAAAGGGAAACAGCAAGTCAAAAACAAAGAAAACAAACAGGAAATAAGACACAGAACAAAAGCCGAAATCAAAAACAAGGACACCATAACCATACCATACATACGAGGGATCACAAAACCAATTCAAAGGATCATGAAAAAATACAAAATAAACACAACAGTAAAACCACACAAAAAATTAAGACAGTTATTAGTACACCCCAAGGACAGAATAGAACAAGACAAAAAATGCAATGTAATATATGAAATATCATGCAGATCATGCAACAAAACCTACACTGGAGAAAATGGAAGATCATTCACCACAAGAAAAAAAGAACACCAGAAGGAATGTGAGAAGGAAACACAAGGACGACTCACAAGATCACAAAAAGAAAAGGCAGAACAAGAAACATTAAAATCAGCAATATCAGATCACTGCAAAAGAAATAATCACATCATGGACTGGGACAACGCAAAAATTATTGGATCAGAGAGCAACAGACACAAACGCTGGATCAAGGAGGCCATAGAAATCAGGAAGTGGGGAAAAGACACCATGAACTGAGATGAGGGGGCCTTTATGCTTTCCCACACTTGGGATCACATTCTCCAGAGACCATCGGACGCCGGAAGGTGGGGCCGGCTTGGTGGATCTGACAGATCTGCTGAGCTGGCCCCACCTACGAAAATCAGCTGATAAATGTCACCTGGCAGCAATCAGCTGACTCTTCTGACGAAGGCTGCAGTTTACAGTCGAAACATGTTAAGAAG
Source organism: Pholidichthys leucotaenia (assembly GCA_020510985.1). Taxonomy (NCBI): domain Eukaryota; kingdom Metazoa; phylum Chordata; class Actinopteri; order Cichliformes; family Pholidichthyidae; genus Pholidichthys; species Pholidichthys leucotaenia. The sequence continues at coordinate 17,378 of JAJAQF010000034.1, forward strand.
GTAAATACATCTCCTTTCTATTCTTGTCTTTAATAAGAACAAAAGAATAATAACGTCTGTAACAATGCGTATGGAGGAGAATCATTGGGTGAAGATGCCGCCAGCTCCATGCCATTACCCTGCTATGGATGGACGGAGGAATGTCACCGTCTCCCAGCCAGCGCATCATTCTTTGCCACAGCAGAGAGGTGAACCAGCAGCCTCAGCCACCTGGTGCCCATCTTCGACTGTTTCATCAGCTTCCTGTTCCCAGGTTTGTGCAGCTGTTACTCCCTCATCCATGATGTCTTCTCTCGTTGCTGAGAGCTCTGCTATTCCTTCTCCGGCTCCGCCCGTGACTGTGCCTGCAGGAGCGACTCCTCTTCGTCCATCAGAGGAGTCCACAAACTCCACAGCCACAGAGAGGGAGAGAATTGAGCCTGCTGTAACGGGAACTATAGATTCCCAGGAAGACAGGCAAGTGATTTTTCATTCAGTCTCCCAAATTGATGAATTACCTTGTCTGATTCCTGAGGGTGGGGCTCAGGTTAAACAGTCCACTGAGCCCCCTCCACCTGCTGTAGCCACTAACTTTGACCCTGCTACCTTTGTGTCTCCTCCTACATTTCTCGAGCAACTGCCGATGCCAGGAGTAAGCCGCCGGACGATCCACCTCCTTATCGCTGAGCCTTGATCGTTGGAGTCCTGGACGGCAGTGAAGCTTGAGATCAGGTAAGTGCTCTATTTTGTCTTCTTAGTTTCTGTATTAGAGCAGTCTTGCCTGTCTCTTGGGGGGGGAGAGCCGGGTGCAGCCAGCCACTGCATCCGAGCTCACCTCGCCGGGCTCCGCCGTCACCAGTGACCCTGATCCCTGTTTCTCTCTCTATCTCAGAGCCTTCTTCCAGGGTTACCGGCGATGATTCAGCTCCACCCAACATTTTCAAGGTTCCGGGTTCACCTCTGGAGGTCATCTCAGGTGCAGCGCTGTCCCAGCCAGGATCCACCGCGGATAATTCAAGGGTCTGGTCAGATGTCGTGGTGGGAGCTGCAGATCCCCCACTGCTCAATAGCATTGTGGTTCCCCCCCCTTCTCCCCCTTTCCCTTCTTTCCCCCCTATTCTTCACCACCGGACGCCGCTGGGATCCCTCTCACCTGGTCTGGCTTCCTCCCGTTGAACCTCCCAGTGGGGAAGCCGCCTCTGAGTTCACCCCTCCGGTCCTGGTGGTCTAAGAATGCTGGCTGACCGCCTGAAAGACTGTTTCACTGGTTCTGGGACTTTGGTCGGCCACCTGAGTCTCTTCCCATAAGTTCGAGTCAGGATGCCGGTAGGCCTCCAGAACTGCCTGTTCGCTTTACCTGCCGGTATTCTTCGTATTAGTTTTTTTCTTGTGGTGTTTGAATATACTGATAAATTTTGCATTGATATCCTGATGTTATAGTATATTTTTTGATTTTGCCTTGTAGCAGTGTACTGGAGTTTTTTTGTTTTTTTAGGTTTTTTTGTTTGTTTGTTTGGCATCTTCAGATTGTGATTTTTGTGCACTTGGACACTCCTGTAAAAGAAGAGAAGAGAAGCCTCATTTTTTGTACTTGTAATTTTGTAGTTTGCCATTTGTATTTTAGTGCTGTTTGGCTACGTTATTTTTGTGTTGAGCTTTGATGTATTTTTTGATTTTTGAGTTTCTTGCTGTTTAGCACTTTTCTAGTTGTAGCTTAAGCTTTGGATGGATGTTGTTGTTTTTTGTGTATGAGACTTTTGGAGAGTTTTTGTTTTCCTGTTTCTTAGTTCTTGCTGTCTAGCAGTTGATGTATATTTTTCTCATTTTTGTGTCACGCCCTCAAGCCCTGCTTCCCCCTCCGCCCACCAGTGGTTGGGTTGATAGTTTTCTGGGTGGGTGGAGTGTTCCCCCCCTTTTTTCTTGGCTGTTCAGTGGGAAGCCATGAAATGCGTCCCTTAAACGGGCGGCAATGTGGTGAGCCGCATTCAAGTCACTCAGTATTTTCCCTTTTTCTTTGCATTTCTAGTTCTGATTTGTATTGCTGTAGTTGCTGTATTATTCTCTGGTGCTCTTACTGTGACAGCACCGCAGCTGGACTTCTGGCTGTCAGCCGGTTCGCAGGCTGTCACAGCTGATTGTAATTCAGTGATTATGTTTCTTCTCCTCACCTGTTGGTCCTTAGGCTTTTGTGTTAGTATTTAAGGCCGCAATTGAGGCTGTCTCCTCACTGCAGTCTCGCCCTTGCTGGCTGGTATCCCTACGTCCGATGCCAGCCTCCATTTACAGCGTAAGGTTTCACGCTCGCTATATTAAATGGAAGTGACTGTTTGTTTCCTCTGTGTTTGTTCACTTATTTCACCCTTTGGGGTCGCATGTGTATAGTGTTTGTGTTTTGCCCCTCATGGCTTGTTATTTTGTTACTTTTCTTTAATAAATATACAAACTCACTGCTGGCATTTGGTGCCTCATTAATGCCCTGAGAAGGGCATTTATGACAGTATGGTTTGTTTACATTGAAACCAAAGATATGCGCATGTCATGGACAACATGGAAGAGTCCAACAGTCTGAGGAGAAGGGGGAGGACTTCACCTTCCTGATTTGATTTGCCGTTTATGTAAATACTGGTGTTTCTTTATTTTTTCGGAAATCATGTTAAATATGCTAAACATTAATAAAACTCTATAGAGCTCCAAGTAGATTGGGGCCCTTAGCAGATCGGGGTCTAAGACAGTTGCCTACCTTTGCCTCATGGTAAGTCCACCTTTGTATAAAATATACACAACTGCCCACTAAAATTAAAAGCTAAATCTAAAACTTAAGAATTAAAATTAAGTTAAGATAAGCTAAAATACTGACTAAAAAATACTAAACTAAAAAACTCATCATCATCATCATCATCATAGCAGTCTGTCGTGGGCGACAATGACTGTTTCATTTAGGTCTGATCAGATTCCTCCATACAGCTCTGTCCTTAGCCTTCTGCTGCCAGGAGCTCCTGTCTATGTCCAACTTCTCCCAGTTTCTTTTCACAGTGTCTTTAAATCTGAGCCTTGGTCTACCCTGATTGCATTTGCCCTCGCATAACTGTAAGTAGAGTAACTGCCGAGGGAGACGCTGGTGGTCCATCCTCTCAACATGTCCGAGCCATCTCAGGTTCATCTGTATTAGCATGTCCTCCACTGATGGTAGACCAGCTCGTTTCAACACTTCTATGTTGGTTATCTTGTCTTTCCATGAGATGTTCATGATGGCTCGAAGGTGTCTCATCATGTACGCGTGGAGTTTCTTCACCTGCATTCTGTAGACAGTCCAAATTTCAGCACCATACAATAGTGTAGCCAGTACTGTCGCTCTGTACACTTTGCATTTCACACAGATAGACACATGTCGATTATTCCACAGTCTCTCCCTCAAGTTTCCAAACGCAGCACTCGCTCTTCCCATTCTGAGAGATAGTTCATCCTCCAGCCTAGCATCCTCTGAAACAGTACTCCCTAGGTACTTGAAAGTCTTGCACTTGACTAATGGCTCTGTACCAATGCTGATCTCTTCTGGTAGTGATGTTGATAATTGGAACTTTGGTGGTTGATAAAGGCACTCTGTTTTCTTGATGTTGATTTGGAGGCTGAATTGGCAAGCTGCTCTTGCAGATTTCTCCACTAAAGATTGCATATCTTCCACACTGTGTGCAACTAGAGCACTGTCGTCGGCAAAGAGCATTTCTCTTAGTATCTTTATCAATGTCTTACTCTTGGCTTTAAACTGTGCCACTTTGAACAAGTCTGCTTCTTTCCTTTTTTTTTTTTTTTTGTACTTATTTTGTACCGGTAGGTAGATTTGTTTGGCAGTCTGGTGACAAACCACCAGCTGCCGGTCGCTGCGTGCGCAAGCGCCCCGTATCCCTAACCTGCATGTTTTTAGCATGTGGGAGGAAACCGGAGAAATCCCGGAGTAAACCCACGCAACATGGGGAGAACATGCAAACTCCACACAGATCACTGTTGGCCGGGGGCAGGGATCGAACCCACGATCTCATGATCCCCGCGATCCCCTGGCCGAGGATAAAACTGTGCTGCCGCAGTGCTAACCACTGTATACTCCTTCTGATGTGTCTTTGAAGGCCACCTCAAGCATGGCTGCCAGATATAGCGAGAAGAGTGTAGGTGCCAGCACACACCCTTGTTTCACCCTGTTGCTTACTGAAAAGTCTTTAGATACTGAACCACTCATTGCCACGTTTGCTTGCATACCTGTATGGAGTGCCTCGATCAGGCTGACAAACTTCTCTGTACAACCATATTTCTTGAGTACCTGCCAAAGTCCTTGTCGCGAAACAGTATTGAAGGCTTTACTGAAGTCTATGAAGACTACATAAAGTGGCATGTTCTGTTAGATACACTTTTCTTGAACCTGTTTCAAGCAGAAAATCATGTCCATTGTGCTTCTTCCACTTCTAAAGTCGCACTGGGTTTCCGGTAGTACATTCTACGAGATATGTTCACTGAGTCTGTTAAGTAGTACACGTGAGAGAATCTTACCAACAGTGGCTAGTAGTGATATACCTCGGTAATTTCCACAATCCTTCCTGTCACCTTTCTTGAACAAAGGCACAATATTTGCATCCTTCCAGTCTTGAGGTACTTTCTGGGCATCCCATATCTCTTGGATGAGCTTGTGCAGGCACTTGGTAAGCTGAACACCACCAAATTTCCACACTTCTGCTGGAATTCCATCCCTTCCTGGAGCTTTACCATCCTGTGTTGTCCTGATAGCTGACATTAGTTCATCAAAATTTGGTGTTTCATCCAGACTTGATACAGCTGGTCGCTGCACTAGAGCTTCTTTAGCCTCTTCAGTGAGATCTCCAGGGTTGTTTAGTAGTTGGTCAAAGTGGTCTGCAAATCTGTCCAGGATCTTGTCTTTCTCCTGCAAAACCGTTTCACCATCCATAGCCTTTAGTTGGATCAATCCTCTTGGTTTAGGGCCGTAGATTTCTCTCAAACCTGTGAAGAATGTTTTCATGTCCTTCCTGTCTGCTACAGTTTGAAGTTTCTCCGCATTTTCATCCCACCAGTTGGACTTCATCTCTCTGGTGTACTTCTGTAGCTCACTCTGAGCCTTTGAGTATTTCTTCTTCTTCTTCAACCTTGTGTTACACTGTAGGTTTTCCTGCCTAGCTGTATTCCTCGCTTCTAGTAGTTTCTTCAGGTGTTCATCATGCTCATTAAACCAATCTTGATGTTTCCTCTCAGGGTGGCCTAATACATCACTCGCAGTCTGATACACTGTATCCTTCAGTGTTGCCCATTTCTCTTCTATGTCATTCTCTGAGTTGTTGCTGTCCCAGTCTTTCAAGTTTTCATCCATTTCCTGTGTAAGTTCTTCCTGCTTCTTTTGGCTTTTCAGTGCACTAGGGTTTAGCTTCTGTGGTGGCTTCGCACCCGTCCTGCAGTGCTGTTTTCGTCTGCAAATCCTTAATCTAGATCTCAGCATAACATGATCAGTGCCACAGCCCGCGCCTCTCATTGCTCTGGTGTCCAATACATCCCTTCTGTCTCTCTGCCTGACTATGATGTAGTCTAATAAGTGCCAGTGCTTGGATCTTGGATGCATCCATGTCTTCTTGTGTGTGCCCTTGTACTTAAATAGAATGCTGGTTATCACAAGGTTGTACTCTGAACATAGTCCAAGTAGAAGTTCTCCATTAGCATTGCACTTGCCTTCTCCATGACTGCCTAGCACTCCTTTCCATTTCTCGGTGTCCGAACCAACTCTGGCATTAAAATCTCCAACGAGTATCAGCCTGTCATCAGTCGGTACACGCCTGATGGTTTCACGTAAATCACTGTAGAACTCTTCCTTCACCTCCTCTGTGTTGGTCATTGTTGGGGCATATACACTGATGAGTGTGGCATACATCTTCCGCTGTAGTGGGAGTCTCATAGTCATTATCCTGTCATTGATTGGCACCGGTTCCTCATCAAGCATTGCTGCTATCTCCTTTCTAACTGCAAAGCCTACTCCTGCTTCTCTCCTTTCTTGAGTTGATCTCCCACTCCAAAAGAAGATGTACCCATGGTCCTCCAAGCTGTCATATCCAGGCAATCTTGTTTCACTAAGTGCAGCTATGTCTACATTGTACCTGTTCGTTTCCAGGGCCACAAGCGCAGTCTGTCTTTCTGGGCGCTGTGATGTTGTTCTGTCCAACAGAGTGCGTGCATTCCATTCTGCTACACACAAGGTTGCTGTTTTCCTCTTCTTTTGTCTTCCTGCTCCTAGCTTACTTTTCGCTGCCTGTCGGAGTGTGAACAGATCAGCGCAGACCTTGTAAGCCTAGGCGGCATCTGAGCCGGTATGAGTTGTTTTCTGATTGACCATTTCATGAAACTGCTTGCAAAGTATTTGAGTACTGATAGCTTTTGCTGGACTAGCAGCACATTCTTGGCAGATAAAGATAATATCAGTTGCAAGGACAAGCCAAGACAAACTGACTCCAGTATCTGTTGCAGTGACTGACCAGATGGTAGGTTTGTTTATCTCTGCTTTTTGTGTAGTGCATGTCACAATGCACTGACTGGCACAGTCCACCACAGACCTTGTGACAGATGTGGTTATCTGCCAGGATGTCCAGTCTCACCCTGTGTAACTGGGAGTGGTCCACCACAGACCTGTGACAGATACTGTTTTTAGTTCTGCCAGGATGCTCTGTTTCACCCTCCACGCCCTCGGAAGGGCGGGGTGCCAGTTGAGTCGCCGACGGCCCGACCCATGAGACTAAGAGTGGGCTAAAAACCAGCAGTAAAAGTCCTAAAGGGCTGAGGAGGAGGATCCACTCTTCAAAGCCGTACTCCATCTGCCACCATGATACCGACGTCCTCATGAAACCTGTACAGAGGAAGACATTTGCCAGCAGTATTCTCATTTTTCTCACTATCATCATCATCATTATGGGGTGCTGCTATCTGTGAACCAGAATACTTACAGCCCAGGCAGAGCTCCTCACTCTGCCCCCTGTTGACCTTCACCTCTAGCACCCCAACTGCTCCACACAGAAGTGTTCTCCCCCAAATGCTGGTACTATGGTGGTCCTGGGCCGATACTGCTCCTCCTTCTCAGTCATGCCCTCCTTCATCTACACCATTACTGCTAGGGCCAACAGCATCCTCTCATCAGGCAGGGCTCTCATCTGGCCAGGATCTGCCCAGGCCAGACTCTCCTCCAGGTAGGCCGTCCTCTTGCCAGGCTCTGCTTTGGACTGCCAGAACACCTCTTATGTTGTCTGCAGTCACAGGTGCTACACATCCCCGTGTTGAAGATCATCAATTAGGGGAGGCACTGGGTGGAAGCAGACAACTCCAAAAAACCACATAAAAATACTTCCACCCCGTGACAAGACCATCAGCAAGAAGCCTGGTGAGAAAGAGGCCACTGTTGGTGAGATAATTCCAAAGTGGAAGAAATACAAGATAACAGTCAATCTCCCTTGCTCTGGGCCTCCATGCAAGATTTCACCTGGTGGGGTAAGGATGATTCTAAGAAAGGTGAGGGATCATTCCAGAATTACACAGGAGGAGCTTGTTAATGATCTCTGTCACCAAGAAAACCATTGGTAACACACTTGACAATAATGGATTGAAATCCGGCAGTGCTTGCAAGGTCCACCTGCTCAAGAAGGCACATCTGAAGTTTGCTAATGAACACCTGAATTATTCAGAGAAGGCTTGGGACAATGTGATGTAGTCAGATAAAACCAAAATTGAGGTCTTTGGCATCAACTCTGTTTGACACTCAACTGTGTTTGGAGGCAGAGAACACCATGCCCACTGTCAGACATGGAGGTGGAAACATTGTGCTTTGAAGCTGTTTCTCTGTTAAGGGTACAGGAAGACTTCACCACATTGATGGGCAGATGAATGGGACCATGTACCGTACAGTCTTGGATGAGAACCTCCTTGCCTCCGCCAGTATGACAGTACTTCCAGTATGACAGTGACCCAAAACATACGGCCAAGGCAGCAAAGGAGTGGCTGGAGAAGAAGCACATTAAGGTCCTGAGTGGACTAGCCAGTCTCTGGACAATTATCCCATAGAAAATCTGTGGAGGGAGCTGAAATTTTGAGTTGCTAAGTGACAGCCTGGAAACCTTCAGGAGTTGGAGAGTATCTATAAAGAGGAGCGAACCAGAATCAATCCTGAGATGTGATCAAACCTGGCGACCAACTACGAGAAACGTCTGACCTCTGTGATGCCATCAAGGTTTTCTCCTCCAAGTACTAAGTCACCTTTTTCTTGGGAATCAAATATTTATTTCACTCAATCAAATGCAAATTAATTTATAACAATTATTTAATTTTTTAGTGGATTTTTTGTTGATATTCTGTCTCTCTTAAATTAACCTACCATAAAAATTATGGACTGTCCATTTCTTTGTAAGGGGCTAAACTTACAAATTCAGCAGGGATCAAATACTTACTTTCCCTGCAGTACAGATGAGTACCAAAGTCAACACGAGGGTAGATCTATCATCAGCCCAGACAGCATGTCCGTGTGGGCCCCACCAAAGGTTAACTGGGCTGTTTTATGGGTTCCATGTTGGCCCCATCTGTGTTTGCCCACATGGACTTTACCTGAGGTACAGATCAGCAGGTAATCTTTTTATCCTAAACTTAGAACTTTTAATGTTGACAATTTATTAATGAAAATGCTTTATTCTTGTTTTACTGAGTCTGTTTTAACCTTCTCTTTTATCAGCTGGTTTGGGTTACTGATGCTGAAGAACAGGAAGAGGTTGGAACACATTATGAAAATGTGCAGCAGAATTGCTGGCACCGATTTAGAGACTTTTTTTGTTTTTGTATATTGTTTACTTTATTAATCCCAGAGGGAAATTCAGGGCATCCACCTGGATGGATGAGGCAGCCACGGTACGGTGCCAATCCCTTCACCAGTCACACACACATTCACACCTTAGGCCACTATAGATTCTCCAGTTAAGTTAACTTGCATGTTTTTAGGTGTGTGGGAGGAAACCGGAGTACCCAGCAGACACGGGGACACACATGCAAACTCCACACAGAAGGGTCACCGATGGTCAGGTGTGGAATCGATCCCTTGACCTTCTTACTGTGCTACCACAGTACTAACCACTGTGCCACCGAGCTGCCTTGGTCCCTTATTCAGTGATAGAGCCATGAGGAAAGCTCAGGCTATTTTGGCTGACAGCAGTCACCCTTTATGTGGAGTACAAGATGATGTCATCAGGTAGAAGATATGCTCTGACCAAATGCAGAACAAACTGACTGAAAAACTCATTTGTCCCTGCTACCATTGGCCTCCTGAACACCAACATGTAAGTCCTGTCTTTGTAGTCTGTGGATCTTGGATGTGTGTTTTTTTAGTTTTTAAACTGTTGCTGCTGTAGAGCAAATTGCCCCTTTTGGGGATCATAAAGTTGACCTTGACCTTGACTTGAGCTGCACCTGTATATGTACTAAAAAATGCTGACACATTAATCCCTATTTGTCCCGCTGTCTGTGAAGGTGTTGAACATTCACACCAACCAACGACTGTAGAACCAACTATGACCTGCCAAACAGGTCTGTACTGTGAGAGGAAACCCACACCAGAAGGCCCTGATGATCAAGAGAATCAAACAGAGAACTTTGTAACTGTGAGGCTCAAGACCAACCGCTGCACCACTGTACTGCCCAAGTTCTACCTAAACAGTTTAGAGAAGAATGAACACATAAAGTGACTCTTCAATCTCTCTGCAGAATCTTCATTGTCTCCTCACCAGTGTTGGGCAAGTAACTAAAAAAAGTAACTAATTACAGTTACTAGTTACTTTTTTCCAAAAGTAACTGAGTTACTTACCAATTACTGCATGATTAACGTAACTAGTTACTTGGAAAAGTAACTCATGTTACTTTTAAATGCATACTAAAATCATCTTGCACACATAGCAAGATAATTTAATCAATGGATTACATTACGGGCTTATTAATGTCAGGCTGAAAACTGACTGTTTCAGACAGAGCTTTGAGAACATGTTCAGTCTGCTTCATCCTGCCTTGAGAGCTCTTATTGTGGGAAAAATCTGAAGAAAATCAACACAGAATTACCAGTAATTTCCTCATTTTGGAATGAGAAATGCACTTTGTGGATTCTTCTTTTTCTTCTTTGTCTCGTTCGTCAGATGGACATTCCCACCTCTTCAATGAAGGCAACGCTATGCTGCAGATCCCCCAACTCACTGTAGACCTTCCACAACACTGGGATTGGGGCGGGCCAGGACGTCTCTCTGAGCTCTTCGTGCAGTGGGCAGGACTGTAGCAAATGTTCTGCCATCTCACTGCCTGACCTACAGGGACACTGCTCTGTGTTACCGATATGGAATTTTGTGTATAGATGATAGTTCAGACGGTTGTGGCCTGTCCTCAGCCTGACTAAGGCTACTTGCACACACCAGGTCAGCAAGAAGTATGGATCTTCTCCTTTATGGCTTGGATGCTGCTGACCTTGTTGCCGTTCTTAGGAGTTTCTGAAGATTGGAGTCGGTCTCAACCGCACTTTAGCATGCAACCCACAAATATGTTTTTGTCCTTAACCATGACAAAGGAAAAATAATATCCACAAAACCAAAGTGTTGTGTATGGGTTTTGGGTGTCTGGGATGCCGTGCCCACCCACAGGATGACGTCAGGCGGGCACGGCCCACTCTGTATATAGCTGAGTGTTCTGTGTAATAAAGCTGAGTTGGATGTCCCTCTACAAGCTCTCCGTCTCGTGTCATTTTCCCAACATAACATTTGGCAACAAAGAGACCAATAGGAGCGTGCTGGTTTAATCAACGGCTGTTGCTGTTTCTGGAGAGCCCGGGTGAGCTGTTAATTTTGTGGCTGCAGTGGAGACGGGAATTCAAGGAGTACGTCGACTCGCTGGGTTTCCCTCGGCTTGACGGGAGACAGTGGCGGGCCCTTTTTGCCTGTAACCTTGGTGCGGAGGGCCAAAGCATTCTCGACTCGCTGGGCATGAGTGAGGGCTACGTGGAGGCTGTTGGGCACATGGAGGTGCACTTCGTGGAGCAGACGAGGGCCAGAGAGTTGCGGGCGAAGAGGCTGGTGGCGCTAGACACGCTTGAGCTAGTTAGCTTGGGAGAGCTAACGGCTCAGTCGGAGCCTATGGGCAGGCTAACTTACAGGCTAGCTTAGTGCTGAAATAGGGCTAAGGGTGCGAAACTGGGCCTTGAGGCAGAACCTGGGCCAAGTGTGGAGGGGCCCCTGGCCACTGTTGATGGCGGACAAGGTGTTAACATCACGCAACCTGAAGGATGGTTTAGACTGCAATGGGTGGTGAAACTGGATGGTGTGAGAGTGCCCATGCTGTTAGCCACCTCCGTCCCGCGCTCCATCGTGAGTGAGGCATAGGTTTGGAGGCTCACACCCCGGCGTCCGGATGCGGCGGAACTGCCGGACGACGAGGACCCCGGGGATGGCAGGTGTATCATGCTGGCAGTGTAGTATGGTGAGAAGACCATTCCCGCGTTCAGGTTCCAGGTGGCATGCTGGGGTGAGAATGTGATGTGGTGGGACCTGTTTGATGAGCTGGGTTTCACTTTTGAAATTGGTGGACAGATGGTCAGCGGCTCAGGACCGGTTTACACGGGCTTTGCAGACACGGGTGCAACCGAAGATCTTAGTGTGAGTGAAGCAGACAGCGAATAGGACTCAGAGAGTGACTACAGCTCGGCTGATGATGATGAGATGGAGGATAAGCAGGACCCAGAATTGTCCTCACCCCTCGAGCAGCCAGAGCTGGAGCAAAGATGGAGAGTGCCCAAGTTAGGCGTGACCAACACCGGCAGAGAGGTGGCGCAGCAGGAGTTCGCCCTGCAGCTGGAGGCCATGCAGTGGGAGGCTGGACAACAGTTAGACGAGACCAGAGAGGCTGACGGCCCAAGGGAATCAGAATCAGAATCAGAATCAGAATCAGCTTTATTGCCAAGTATATTTACAAGTAAACACACAAGGAATTTGACTTGACATTGGGTGCGCACATTAGGCGCATCCAATGACACGGCAGCCATAGAGGCGCCTGTCTGCAGTGGGGGTAAAGGGGGGAAGGGGGGGGGGAACACAATAGGCCGAGAGAAAAAACATAGTTATCAGAATCACGCTCGTATAAGCTCATATAAGCTCATGAGCCAAATTTTGATTACACAGAAAAAAACCCTCTATGCACATTAGCAGACAATAGATACAATCACACAGCAGAGGGAGGGAGAGCAGTGTGTGTATATTTGCATGTCATTGTGTAGTGTGAGTGTAACAGTTGTTAGTGAGCAGCAGAGGGCGCCTCCAGGCAGTGGATAGATGTTATAATCATGTGACTTATAAACAAGTCAGAGATCAGAGTCTGTCTCTCTTTTCCTCTTCCTTGCAGAAGGCACATGGGCAATGTCCTTGAGAGACCAATCCGCTGACGACAACAACTGATTGTTGATGTATGGGTAGACATAAGCCACTTCCCAGCGTTATCTTCATCGAGGAGGAATGTAAACAAAGGCACCAAAACACAAGGTCAAATCTGCACAGTGCACTCAGAGAATAAAAAATTTCTCTCTCTTCGATTCTGTGCTTCAATTTCATACAGGCTTGAATCATACTTTAGATCATTCTCTGGAGAGCACTCAGCGATCCACAGATGTTATCCACCTACCGAAACATAGGTAAAACATGTCCAGAGAGTTCGTTCTCTCTTCATTGCATGCCAGATAGTAAATTCCATGTTAATCCTGCCGCTGACAGTCAGTGCTCCCCCCAGCTGGACGAATTGTTGAATTTGTTAAGGGAGCTACGCCGGGGTCCGCATTTGATTAGCTCACCCAGATAATTTCGATACACTAGGAAAACTCCAGGGGCCAAACAGAAGATCCTGTGATCAGTTCAATCTCAGTCGAATCACACAGACACATGAATTCCAATGCCATGAGTCTCCCTTGGGTTCCCCCTGACCCGATCTTCTACTTTTTAAAGTGGTGACAATCGCATATAAGTCGCTTTCCAGATCCATAATTTCCATTTGGATTAAGATTCAGCCAGGAGAAGAGTGACATTGCAAGCTGGGATCAGAACGGAGAGGATTAGGAGGGAGAGGGAAGAAAAGCGTCTGCTCTCTCTCAGAAGCGGAAGTGATGAAGGGAAGGGAGGAGCAGCAGCCGCAGGACACAGTGACAGCGCAGCAGAGCACCGACACCGAGAGTGCTGAATGCAGCGGTGAGGAGCCCAGGACGGTGAGTGGGCCCGATGAGGGTGATGGTGCGTGTCCTGGAGGTCAACAGGAGCCGTTTACGGAGGCTACACAACATGACACAAGGAACGAGAGAGTCGAAAGCTGCATCGAGGTGCCTGGACTGGAGAACGATGCCAGTGAGGACGACTCTGTGAACCACAAAGGTGAGCGGCAATGGCCGGACACAGTGGTAGTGTGCGGTGCAGAGGAGTGGGCTTCGGCGGTCCCTGGAGCACGACCACGGGGGGTCAAAGTGTTCGAGACTGAGAGAGAAGAGAGCAGAGCGGGACAATTTGGCGCAGTTCGGGACACGAGCTGGTCTGGCGAGCTGGGTGTAAATGGTGACTGGTGTGACGATAACCAGCGAGGGTTGACCCCGGGGCCGGTAGCTGCAGTACCCTTGGTGTGGGTGCCAGAGGGCACTGCGGGGTCCCCATGAAGAGGGCTGCCAAAATTGGAGGACATGTAAGTGCGGCGGAAAAAATTGGTGCGGTCCTACAGAGCACCAAACGCCATTGTCAGGATGATGTTTGGACCGGGTTGGCGGGACAGCACGAAGCAGGAAGGAGGTCCTGAGATGATGTGGCGGGCACGGGAGACCGGGTCGGGTTTCCCTGCGGGTTGACGGCGGGGTTCGGCCCAGAAAGGAAAAAACAGTTTGGATAGTTGGAAACAGGTTGGCCAGAGAGGGGTGTTTCGACCCTGGGGGGCAGCAGCGGCCAGACTTAAGAATGCCGTGCGGATGCCCAGGCCCTCCGTGGCTGTGTAGAAGATGGTGGCTACCCAGGGACATTGGGGTTACCTAAGATTTTATGTTTCTGATGTGAATGTCTATATGTATATGTGAATGAATAGATGTTGTTTTACTATTTGGTGCCCCGGTAGATTTGTTTTAAAAAAATAAAGAAAAGGAGAAAAGAGAGTGAGTGCGATTGGCATGATGAGGTGTGTAGCTGCAAGCCTGTGTTGAGTGTTTGCATGACAATTTTATTGACCTGTGCACTGAATTTCAGCGTGTTTTTGTTTGATAGGTATGTATATGTTAAATTTTTTAGTCCAAAAGGTGGTGTCTCGGTGAATAATTATGTTTATGGTAAATTTGAGCCCACCTGGTTTATTTGGCCGCTGTTCATTGAATGCCCAACGTAGTTTTACTTTGAATGCCCATTGTGGGGTTGGAGTTGGGGTGGGGGCTTTCAGTTGTGTGTGTTTTGTGATTTTATTGGTTTATATATAACATTTTTAAAGGGATTGTTTTGAGTTAGGAACACGGCTTTATTTTGTTTTGTTAAATTGGTTTTTAGTGGCAGGATACCCCACTTGGCCGTGTAGGGGGTGCTGGCAGTCTGTCCGGCCCCCAGCCTTAGTTGTGTGAATGGATAGGAGTTTATTTATTTTTGTACATATGTTCTTCCCTGGGCGGTGTGGTGGTGGAGTGGTTAGCACTGCGGCAGCACAGCAACTCACCCTTGGCCTGGGATCCTGGGTTCGATCCCAGCCCCCGACCAACAGTGATCTGTGTGGAGTTTGCATGTTCTCCCCGTGTCTGCGTGGGTTTACTCCGGGATTTCTCCAGTTTCCTCCCACATGCCAAAAACATGCAAGTTAGGTTAATTGGCATCAAACTGGGGATTGTAAATTGTCCTTAGGTATGACTGTGAGAGTGAATGGTTGTCTGTCTCTCTGTGTTGGCCCTGCGATGGACTGGTGATCCGTCCAGGGTGTACTGCCTCTCACCCAAAGATGCTGGGATAGGCTCCAGCCCCCCCGCGACCCGAAAAGGATTAAGCGGAAGAAGATGAATGAATGAATGAATGTTCTTCCCTTTACTGTGTGAGTCAGGTGACAAATCAGGGTGGGTTGTTTGTGTGCCTGACATTTTTTAAAGGGAGGGGTGTTGTGTATGGGTTTTGGGTGTCTGGGATGCCTTGTCCACCCACAGGATGACGCCAGGTGGGCACGGCCCACTCTGTATTTAGTTGAGTGTTCTGTGTAATAAAGCTGTGACATGATTGATAGACCCAGTAAACAGGCACAGACTCAGGAATAGATACAATTATCTTTATTTATGTTAACAGGAGTGTGTGTGCGCGTGTGTGGGTGTGTCCATGTGTGTATCAGTGATGACGTGGCAGCTGGGGGTGAGCAGAGCGTCGTACAACCTGACAACCCTATGGATAGAGCAGAGACAGCAGACGTTAGTAATGCCCAGGTGGAAACATGCGAGAATGTCAGAGGCTTACTGTTTGTTGAGAAGGTGACGTGCTCAGGTTGGCCCGTAGGCTCCAGCCAGGAGGACAACGCCTGTAGCCACGGTGCAGCTGAAGGAGGAGGTGGTGCTCGGTCCGCCGCCAAGGGGGAGATTCTGCCGCCACGGAACTCCGCCTGTGCACAGGGGATGAGTGAGGAGAAGGTGAGTAACAGGATGGCTTACTTGGGTTGAGAGTGTAGCTCCTTCCCGGAGGATTAGGTTGGAAGCGAGGGATAACTCTGGTAAGACGACGAAGGCTGAGGAAATCTCTGGAGAGAGGCGAAGACGAGAGTAGTCTCAATGAGCCATGGAGACCAGACGGCTCCGTGCCGATCTGAGGGCAGAGTGGATTAAATAGCCCGACAGTGATGGCAAGCAGGTGTGCACGCAGCTGCGGGTCATAATCAGCTGGAGCGAGACATCACAAGCTGAGTTGGATGTCCCTCTACAAGCTCTCCGTCTCGTGTCATTTTCCCAACATAACACAAAGTAGCTTCATCTTTTCCTCCACTCAGTAGTGAACAGGCTCTTTTCAACAGGCCACCTTGATTGACGGCTGCATCAACTACGTAGGGTCAGTTTGTATTTATTTGTGCTAAAAACATCTATCCATATTAATAAAATGAGTAACATGAGTAATGCATCTGTTCAAATTTCAGTAACTGTAATGCATTACTGAATTTTTAAACAGTAATTTTGTTACACAGCACGTTACTGCAAAAGTTGTGGCGTTACAGTAATGTGTTACTTTGTAACTTTGTACTTTGTAACGCGTTACTCCCAACACTGCTCCTCACTATATTAGTTCCCACAGTCTTTTTCAGTGAATGTGTGACACTAGAAACATGATTATAAAGCAGTTGTGGTTTTCTAATAGACTGAGTGTGGATCCAGAACAGGTGGTTCTACAGAGGAAGAGGTTAACCTCTTTCTTCAGAGTTTGTCTCCAGCTTGTGACTCCTTAAAGGCCCAGAGCAGGTTTCTCCACACATGGATCACTTTGCGAGTCTGAACAGGACTGAGAGGAATCGTTCAGCTAGGAGAGTGTTGAAGTCATAGTTCAAAATATCTGACAGGATCATCCTGAAGACCTTTGGAAAGAAGTGGAACATCTCCAGGAGTCAGAGGCTTCTTCATCTTGATTTCCTAAAAATGTGAAGACTTTTTGGAGCCACAGAGCTCTCAGAGTGTTCCACAGGTAGATTCATTCATCTGTCAGGATCACCTGGATGGACACATGAGAAGAAAAAACAAAGGAGCCTCTTTGAAGGAGGAAACATTTTATGATGATCTTCAAACTTGACCTGATGAGGAGCTCCATGAAGAGTCAGAGGATCAGCAAAGTTATTAGAGTTCATCCTCAGGGGATCATGAAGGTCTGAATGGATTCTAATGAAAATCCATCCAGTAGTTGTTGAGATGTTTCAGTGTGAAGCACAGATGTTGACCTGCTGCTGGTGTTAAATCAAAGTAGAAATCATCAAAGTCAGTTGATGAAGTGAATCGTGTGGAGACCAAGAATGTCTGTAGAAAGTTTCATGTCAGTTCATCCATCCTTTAGTTCACATCCATGTGGACTAAAGTAGTGGACTGAGCAGCTGACATTAAAAAGAGAAGAAGAACCAGTCATGTTGATCTGAACATTAGAGAAACATCATGGAGATGAAATATGAAGCTGTTTATCTGTTGGACTCCTTCACCTCAGCTGAAACGTTCAGCAGCAGGTTTTTGTATCACCACTTCTCACTGTGGGAGACCTCATCTTTGGTTCTGGAACTAAACTGGTTGTAACAGGTAAGAACAAACATTTATTTTGCTTCAGCTGTTTTACTGTTGAAGTTAAAATGTGTTTAAAGTCACTTTCTGCTGTTTCAGGTTTTACTTGGTAGTTTTTTCAGAGTTAGAATCAATCTGCAGCTGTTGGAACATAAATGACCTGAAAACATCTTTAATTCTCACTGAACAAAGATTTTATTAAAAATTAACATATATAAATATTTAAATATTAATAAAAATATTAGTGTTGGAGAAATATAAATGATTTTATTTTATCTTGTACCTGCCTCTCGCCCAAAGATGCTGGGATAGGCTCCAGCTCCCCGCGACCCGAAAAGGATTAAGCGGAAGAAGACGGACGGACAAATAAATTAAAACCTCCATAATTAAATATTATCAGCTGGCAAACAGTACATTCACCTTTTTACTGTGTTCATAATTAGTCACATCTTCAAATAAAAATCCTTTAGCGTAGATAAACTGAATGTGACAAAATTAAAAGGTTCCATAACTATTGGAATGTAAATTTTCATATGGAAAATATTTTCTAATTAACATTTAAATGTTTAAATTCTATATTTTACAATGATGTACTTTAAGTTAATATTTTTGTTAATATTTATTATCTTATCATTCAGGTCACAGATGAACATTTCAGTTTTATTTTATTTCATTGGTTTGATAAATTTTACACTGAAGACAAATTTAATTTTAATTTGGTGGTAATTTTTTTATGAAATCATCAAATCATAATTTTTCTGTTTTTGAAAATGTTAAATATGTTTTATAAATATAAATCATCAAACTTTTCTTCCTCACCACTTTAATTCTCATATCAGTTAAACTGTGTTAAAATATTGTTCATGTTATTAATCTCTGTTATATTTATTAGTTTATTTTTGACAAACAGAAAATCTCACTGAACAGTTTATATTATTATTTATTCCAGCATGTGAAGAATAATGTTAAAATATTATCCATCCATCCATCTTCTTCCGCTTAATCCTTTTCGGGTGGTGGGGGGTCTGGAGCCTATCCCAGCATCTTTGGGTGAGAGGCAGGGTCCACCCTGGACAGATCGCCAGTCCATGGCAGGGCCAACACAGAGAGACAGACAACCATTCACTCTCAGTCACACCTAAGGACAATTTAGAATCCCCAGTTTGATGCCAGTTAACCTAACTTGCATGTTTTTGGCCTGTGGGAGGAAACCGGAGAAATCCCGGAGTAAACCCACGCAGACACGGGGAGAACATGCAAACTCCACACAGATCACTGTTGGTCGGGGGCTGGGATTGAACCCAGGATCCCCCGGCCAAGGGTGAGTTGCTGTGCTGCCGCAGTGCTAACCACTCCTCCACCGCGCCGCCCGTTAAGATATAATAAGTTTAATATCAGTGATAATTAAAGTTAGTTACCAATCCATTTTATGTTAATAAATATTTTCTAATTGAATAAATGTGATTTAACTTGTTCACATTATGTTTTGAAGTTAATGAAGTTTCATTAAATCAGAAAAACAAAACTGAACCATAAGATTTGATCTAAACTAAAGATAATAAATGTGTGATTATTATTAATACAAATTATTATTATTTCCATATTCATGCTGTATATATTTTATAAAAATCTTGAATTTATTTGAGTTTCTTCTCACTTTACTTTATTCCAACTGACTTATTTTTAAATTAATTTTGTGTTTAATTTGAGCAGAAAGAAAATATTTCAGAAGTTTTCAGCCTTTTAACTGTAAAACTGTTTTGTCAATTTGGATTCCAGGTTTTTCACATGAAACATAATTAAACATAATAAAACATCAATAAAATGACCATTTCTCTGTTAACATAAAGGAAATGCAAAAAAATGTAATTATTCAACCTCCAAAAATTAGATTTTGACAATTCAAGTTCATATTAACATGTTTATGTTGTTATAAATCTAATTTATTTATCTGACTTGTTTCACAGCATCAAATATTTTAAATCATTTCATGAATGTTAACTGATTAAACTAAATTGTTGTGACAGTTTAACTGTTCATCTAAATGCTAAACAATGTAAATAATTCAGTAATTGAAATAAAACCAAAATAAACGTCATAATTCTTCTTGTTGGGTGATTGATTTTTCTTCTAGAAGAATTAATTTTGTGAAATTCTTGGTAAATTGATGATAATTGAGGATAATTGCTGACATGTTCCATCTAGTTTATGTGAAGGTAAATGCAGTGAAAAGGAAGTTCAAATCCCATTTCTAACATTGTGTTTGTCTGAGGACAGCAGCCATGTCCAGTGTCCATGTCCCTGTGTGTCCCTCATCAGAACTCTCTGCTGTCTCCCACATGTGCTCCATGATTGAGGTTGTGATTGGCTTTGATCTGAAGCTGAATCCAGTGTCTGCAGTGAACTTTGTGCTGCACTGATGAGTAGTTTAGTGATCAGAGTCCATGGAGTTTCAGCATCACTGAATGCTGCTGCTGACTGTGTCAATGTGTGTCTGTGCTGCTTGTTGCTGCTGTCAAACTTCAGATGAACAGCCCGTGAAGCCCATGGTGAGCGTGTACCCGGCGGCGTCCACAGTGGGCCCGGAGGGGAGCGGCTCCCTGCTGTGTCTGGCCTCGGACATGTTTCCTCCTCTGGTCCGCTTCTCCTGGAAAAGACAGAAGGAGGACGGTGGGCTGGAGGAGCTGGAGGGAGAGCAGCTGGAGATCAGAGAGTCGGGACGCACCGCCTCCATCCTGATGATCCACCAGAAAGGTCACAGCACAGAGAAATACCACTGCTACGTCAAGCATGAGGGGGGCACCGTGGAGGCCCACACACAGCAAGGTAGAGGAACAACAGGGTTGCCAGATCTGAGAGAGTAACAAGTGATTCTTTACATGACAATCAGAGCAAAACACAACATCTGACTCCCTAAAAACAAGCAAGTGAAGCACTAAGATGAAAGATCTGATGATTTTAGGACCTTTTTACTGGAAAACCTCCTAAGCTGAAAGTCAGTAATACCATCGTCTAATAATGTACAGGTGATAATTCTACAAACTAGTCTTCCTAAAGTCATATGATAGAGTTTCATTAATGTCAACTGTTGGTTAGAAAGAATTCAGATGATTCAGTCTATTTGAAGTTGGTCCAACAATTGTGTTTTTTCAGTGTAATGGAGGCTCAGTGAGTGTGTCCATCAGTGACTGAGCTTCATGTGGAGACGCCGTCAAAGAGGACGGACGTGTCTCACTGCTCCTCCAAACATCTGCCTCCTTTTGTGTTTCAGAGCTTCCAGCTGCAGCAGCCTCCTGTCCTCCAGAGAGAGAGCCAGCAGACCTGCCAGCTCTGCAGCCAGCTGACTGTAAGATCAGCTGCTGCCTCCTTCCACACACACTAAACATCCACTTGGTGTCTCTGATCAGAGCCTTGAAGCGTTCACGTGCTGCTGAATGTGTGTCTTCATGTTGAGTGGAGATCTGTGAGCTGACTTTCTGTCTGTGTCTCAGTGTCCTTCCAGGGTGAGTGCAGAGTGATAAATTTGGGTGGGTTATCTGTGCGCATGTTTTTTTTGAAGGGGGGGGGGTGTATGGAAATAGTGGTATTACTAAGATGGCGGCCGGGTTGGACGGGGAATGAGCAGGGGTGGCCAACTACCGGTTTCCATTGGTGACGCCACTGTGGGAGTAAAGGATGAGGCAGAAGAAGCTGGTCCTCTTTAGTTGTGGGACACTTGGCTTGTCGGAGGTGCTGAACGTCTGAGGGTGTTGTCAATCATTACTTTAATAAAGCTCTGTTAACAGTAACTATACTCTGCTCATTATTGCTCGATTATGGATCCAACAGATGTCATGATCTTACTGGTTGCAAAACAACTCTACCTACGGGTACTAATGAAGTAACCTAACATCCCTCCATCCATCTTCTACCGCTTAATCCTTTTCGGGTCGGGGGGGTGGAGCCTATCCCAGCATCTTCAGGCGAGAGGCAGGGTCCACCCTTCACAGATCGCCAGTCCATCACAGGGCCAACACAGAGAGACAGACAACCATTCACTCTCACATTCATACCTAAGGACAATTTAGAATCACCTAACCTAAATAAATTAAAATTGTCAGAGGAAAAAACTGGCTCTGAATGTAATTTGATTTCTAATAATATTTAATTAGTCGAGTAGCGATAAAGTACAAAGTTGAAGTCATCTCAAAAACACATTAAAAAAACAATTTTATGACTGCAAAATTAAAAGGGAGAAAGGTGCAGCTCCAGTCGTGAAAAAATTTGGACACCCCTTTGAATATTCAGTTCTTTTTTAAGAAATGTTCACATATCTATGTCTAGCCTTGTTTTTGTTTTTATTTGCATTTTTTTTAACATTTATTTTAGCAATTTTACAGTCCCTCCAGGATGTTGGGGGATGTTTTTATGATTGTTGTGGCCAAAAAGTCTGAATTCGCAGGAGCTTTTTTAAAAAGTTGCGGGAAAAGTTGCAATGTTTTTAGAGGGTTTTCTGCACTAAAAGTTGTGGGAAGAATTCCACATTTTAAAGCAGATGCTTTTTTCAAGTTTACTGCAGTGATATTCTATATAGCAACACAAGAAAAGCACAGGACTGTCAAAAATGTCCAATTACAGTGATTTGTAAATAAAGCAGAAACTTCTGCTATACAGAAAAACTCGTGCATGTTAAAGAGCAGAGATTTTTTGATTTTGATTTTGTGACGGGTTAAAAATGGGGATTAATGGGTTAATTAAAAGTGTATCATACACGGGCTAAGAAGCATATTACAGGTTAAAAAGTCAGTTAAAAAGCTGATTGTAGACAATATAGACAGTTAGGGATGAGAGTTAAAAAGATTAATGTTTCATTATTGTTTTTGCTCATGACTGTTACGTTGAAAAACATCAGTACAGTATTAGGGGGTTTGGATGCTGTGTGCACTGGTTACAGTTTGTTGAGAGTCGGATGAGTCCCAAATTGATTGCTTTTGCCCAGAGGGGGAACTGTGTTGTGCGCTTGTGCAGAAGTGTCCAGGTCTTTTTGAATAAAGCGAGATGGAGTGAAGACGTAGACCGCGACTCTCTTCATTATTTCTTGTTCAAAAGCACCACGTACCTCTCCCGAACTGTGGAGCAGAGGGCGCAAAATTATGGAGGCACCGCTTGGGATATTTTGGTGAGAGAAAAACCCGCCAGCCGAAGTGGAAACTGAAGCCGAATATCCCCCCCCCCACGAACCCCGGCATCGGAGACGTAAGGCACCGCCGACATTCACCATGGCTTCGACACCACGTGCAGAGGTTGTAATTCTAGCGAGCAATCACCACTAGAGGACACCGCTACACCACAAAGGTAAAAGAGGCCTACGTTGAACTGTTTTAGGCCCACTTCTCTGATGGAATTGGAAAAAGTACAGTTAGGAGTTAAAGGGGCATTATATGAACTGAATGTTGAACAACTGCTTAATGTATGCAATGGACTACAAATATCTGGAATGGGAAAAGAGCAATTTGCAGACAAAACTTGAGGCCAGCTAATCACATTTGTCACAAATTATGTTGAAAGAGCTGAGTTAGCTGAGTTAGAAGATGAGGGAATGTCTCATTTGCTAAATATAAAGGACTTGATTGAAAATGCAAAGATGCCAGAGGTAGAGATAGTGGGTGAAGATAAACAGAAAGAAGACCTACAGAAAGAAGTACATGCTTTACAGGCCACACTTCAAGCCAAAGAAGAGGCTATGCATCAGCTAATGAGTAATAAACCCAGCCTACAGAGCACACCAATGCACAGACGAGCTTCAGCGCCTGCAGATAACTCCATGTGGCGTAAAGACTTTAAGATATCAGGCCAAATAGGGGAGCTGGAACAAAAAGACAAGCTCACATTTTCCAGTTTGGCCAGGCAGACTGAAAGTGGGCTCAGCAAAGGCTACCATGGAGATGAGATCATCGATACAGTGATTTGCGCCATCACACCAGGCCTGCAGCTGAGAAGCTACCTAGAAGGCAAAGGTAATCTGACTATTCCTGCCCTGCGGAGGATCCTAAGGTCTCACTATCAGGAGAGGGGGGCTACTGAACTGTACAAACAGCTTTCTTCAGAAGCTCAGAGCAGTAAAGAGACTCCTCAAAACTTCCTTCTGAGAGCCATGGACCTTCGCCAGAAGATTCTTTTCGCGTCACTGTCAGGCCTGGCTCTCACGAGCCAGAAAGGAGATGCGAGGGCGACCAGTGAGTTTGCGTAATTTATTAATATAAACACACAAAGAACGAATACAAAGTAAAGAGCCTCGTGGGGCTATAACACGCATAACACTAGACAACAAACGGAAAGGAAAAGAGCCACGTGGGGCTAAAATACGCACAGAACAAAGGACAATGTACAATCCAGAAAGAAAGGCTAGAGAGGCGGCGAGGGGAAACACACACCGAGTCGCAGCACTTACTTTGGGGGTAGCGCCGAGGTAACGGCGAACTGAAGCTAGACATAGGAGCTACAGTCGTGGAAACACAGGGCATGTCTTTCCATAGCGAGGTCGCAGCGACGAGTAACTCTCGGCTGCTCACTTAAATGGGGAAGATAATTAATAATGGGAGACAGCTGTCCCAGAGCAGCTGAACTAGACAGCTGGGGATCAGCTGGGCGCTGTCAAAGTACGGGCCTTGTAAGACCCGGCACGGACTACCACGGAGCAGGAGCGGCACTGGACAACCTGAACGCGGAGAAGGATAGCGTCCAGGTCGTGACAGTACTCCTCCCCCGAGCCGCGCCTCCTGGCGCAGGCTTAAACAACACCCCCCCCCCCCCCGAGGGGAAGACCAGGGAGGGCGGTGGGGGCCAGGTGTGGGGGAAAGCGAGGGACAAGGAAAAGGAGGGAGAGTGACATAACGCACGGCTCAGGAGACGCACACACACAGGCTCAGAGTAGTTCAAATAGTTTATTAACAACAAGCGTGAATGAGTGCGTGTCTGCGGAATGTTAATGTGTTGGTGGCGGCGTCTGCTTCAGGCACAGAGGCAGGAGACCGTACAGCCGTCAACCCTATGGGAGAGAGCAGAGACACAGGGTGATGGGCACACACCAACACAGGAGGAGAATAGGCGAGAGAGAAGCTTACTTGCTTGGGACAGATGACTGGCACAACAAGGACGGGACCCCGGGAGACAGCCACCTGCAGGATTCGGTGCAGCAGCGAGGAAGGACGAAGGAACGGAGTTGTCCGCCGCCGAGAGATCCACCTGTGCACAGGGGAGCAGACTGGAGAAGATGAGGTAAGTGATGCTTACCGCACAGCGTTGTGCTGAAGAAAGAGTTGCGTCACGTAGACGGGGAATGAAGTCTGACGGCTTCAGGCCGAAGCTCAGGGCGAGGCGGCTTATATTCCTCGCCGCTGATGATTCACAGGTGTGTGAGCAGGTGGCGCCGCTGATGAGCGGCGCGGCGTGACAGTACTCCCCCCTCTAGCAGCGCCTCCTGGCGATGGCTTCTCTGGGTGCCTCGGTGGAAGTCAGCGATGAGCGATGGGTCCAACACGAACGACGGGGGCACCCACTGTCGATGCTCGGGCCCATAGCCCTCCCAGTCCACCAAGTACTGCAACCCACGACCCCGGCGCCGGGAGTCTAGGATGGAGGAGACGGGCCAGGCTGGATGGCCACCAATCATCCGGGGCGCGGGTTGCGCCGCAGGAGGAGGGCAAAGGGGGTCGGAGACTGCCAGCTTCACCTTTGACACGTGGAAGGTGGGATGGATGCGGAGGGAGGGGGGAATAGCCACGCGCACAGCCACCGGGTTGATGATCCGGGTGATGGGATAGGGACCCATGAATCGCTGTGCCAGCTTTCTCCTCTCGCCTTTTAGGGTTACGTCCTGGGTAGAAACGTAGACATGTTGCCCAACTCTGTACGCCGGGGCAGGTCTTCTATGCCGGTCCGCCACAGTCCTGTTGCGCTCCGCTGTGCGTAAAAGCGCATTGCCCGCGGCAGCCCAGATGGAGCGGAACTGCCTGAGATGTGCCCTAACTGAGGGGACAGTTACCTCACTCTCCTGCACCGGGAACAGCGGGGGGTCATAACCCAGGGACGCCTTGAAGGGGGACATCCCTGTAGCAGAAGAGCGAGCGGTATTGTGGGCGTATTCAACCCAGGCAAGATGGTTGCTCCAGGACGTGGGTTTGGATGAGGTCACACAGCGGAGCGCAGCCTCCAGCTCCTGATTGGTCCGTTCACACTGCCCGTTGGATTGGGGGTGATGGCCGGAGGAGAGGCTCACCTTGGCTCCGATGGCGTTACAAAACGACCTCCAAACCTCAGATGAAAATTGGGGGCCCCGGTCCGAGACCACGTCCACCGGAATCCCGTGCAGCCTGACCACGTGTTGGACGAGGAGATCCGCCGTCTCCAGGGCAGTAGGGAGGCCTCGCAGGGGGACGAAGTGCACAGCCTTGGAGAAACGGTCCACGATGGTCAGGATGGTGTCATAGCAGTTGGAGACGGGGAGTCCGGTGACGAAATCCAACGCGATCTGCGACCAGGGCCTGCCAGGGACGGGCAGGGGCTGGAGCAGACCCGCTGGAGGGGCATTTCCCGACTTGCTGATGGCACAGACAGGGCAAGCCCGGGCGTAGCGGGCTGCGTCCCTCCGCAGGCCTGGCCACCAAAAGGACCGTTGGAGGAGGTTTATCATCCGGGAGGTGCCAGGGTGACAGGTGAGCTTGGAGGTGTGCAGCCAATGGATGACCTCTCCTCGGACCGCGGAAGGCACGAACAGCCTTCCCTCTGGTCCGCCGCCAGGGTCAGGTTCCACCTCCTGCGCCTTCCGGATCTTAAGATAAGATAAGATAAGATAAGCCTTTATTAGTCCCACAACGGGGAAATTCCAGGATTGCAACAGCACAGGGATAGCAACACTCAGAGCAACAATCAGAAGGCAAGAAAAAAAAAAACAAAAAAAAAAAAACAAAAAAAAGAAAAAAAAAAAAACAAGCAAGCAAGAGCAGCTAATATACATATGTACATATTACTATAAAATATATATATATACACACACACACACACAGACACACAGTGCAGAGCATTGTAGCTGGATGGAATAAATATATGAATATATGAACACACAGTGCAGAGCATTGTAGCTAGATGGAATAAATATGTAAATATATAAACACCCACAGTACGGAGCATTGCAGCTAGGTGGAATAAATATGCAAGTATATAAACACACACAGTGCGGAGCAATGTAGCTAGATGGAATAATATGTAGATATATAAAAACACAGTGCGGAGCATTGTAGCTAGATGGAATAAATATATAGATATATAAATATAAACACACCCAGTGCTGAGCATTGTAGCTAGATGGAATAAATATATAGATATATAAATATAAACACACCCAGTGCAGAGCATTGTAGCTAGATGGAATAAATATGTAAATATATAAACACACAGTGCAGAGCATTGTTGCTAGGTGGGATGAAACAGCATAACCGTCTATTTAGTTATCCTACATGGTATGATTATGTGCCCATACATATTCTCACCCTCCATAGCGACCGGTATGTTCCTAGTTGTATGCCGGAGAGGACCATTGTGTAAGTCTATTGCATCTTTTGCATTCAAAAAAAACTATTAGTTTGTTACGTCTTTTTGCTATCTCTGCGAGCAGCCCTGCTTAGGTTGTACAGTCTGACAGCCGTTGGTAGGAAGGACCTACGAAACCTCTCGGTTGTGCACCTGGGATGATGTAGTCTGCTGCTAAATGAGCTCCTCAGTGCATCCAGTATGTCCTGCATAGGGTGGAACTCGGACTCCAGCAGAGATGACAGTTTAGCCACCGTCCTTCTCTCTCCTATCTCCTCCATCGGATCAAGGCGTTGCCCCAGGACAGAGCTAGCTTTCTTAATCAGTTTGTTCAGTCTCTTCCTATCGGCTGCAGTAATACCACTGCCCCAGCAGACCACTCCAAAAGTGATGGCTGATGCCACCACCGTGTCATAGAATGACTTCAGCAGCGCCCCTTGTACACCAAAAGACCTGAGTCTCCTCAGCAGGAACAGCCTGCGCTGTCCCTTCTTGTAGAGTGCGTCAGTATTGTGTGACCAGTCTAGTTTATTGTTCAGATGAATACCCAGGTACTTGTAGGATGTCACCATCTCGATGTCTGTTCCCTGTATATTTACTGGTGCTGTGAGGGGCTGCCCATGCCTGCGGCAGTCCACCACCAGCTCCTTAGTTTTCCTCGCGTTGATTTGGAGGCAGTTCCGATGGCACCAGTCCACAAAGTCCTGGATAAGCCCTCTGTACTCAGCTTCATCTCCGCTGGAGATGAGACCAACGATCGCAGAGTCATCAGAGAACTTCTGTAGATGGCAATGTGTTGTGTTGTGTGAGAAGTCCGCAGTATAAAGAGTGAACAGGAAGGGAGCCAGCACCGTTCCCTGGGGGGGCCCCCGTGCTACTGATGATCATGTCGGAAACACAGTCCCAGGTTCTCACAAACTGAGGCCGGTTCGTGAGGTAGTCCAGGATCCATGATGACAGGTGCTGGTCCACCCCTGCGCGCAGCAGCTTGTCCTTCAGGATCATCGGTTGGATGGTGTTGAAAGCACTGGAGAAGTCAAAGAACATGATCCTCACCATATTCCCGGGCTTCTCCAGGTGGGACAGAGAACGGTGAAGGAGGAAGATCACCGCATCCTCCACCCCAATGCCATGCTGGTAGGCGAACTGGAGTGGATCCATCGCTGGTTCCACCAGGGGGCGGAGATAAGCAAGGAGCAGTCTCTCCAGGGTCTTCATCAAGTGGGACGTCAAGGCCACCGGTCTGAAGCTGTTCAGGTCTTTGGGGTGGGAAGTTTTTGGTACAGGTACCACACAAGATGTTTTCCACAGCTGTGGTACCCTCCCCAGTTTCAGGCTCATGTTGAAGATATACGTCACAATCCCACACAGCTGGTCTGCACAGGACTTGAGGAGCTTTGCGCTGATGCCGTCCGGTCCCGACGCCTTCCTCGCCTTGATCTTCCTCAGCTCCGTCCTCACCTGGGTCTTGGTCAGGGTCAGGATGGGGGGCTGTGTGTTGGGATTGGGGGGGGTGTCGGTGGAGTGGGGAGTGGGTAGCAGGACTTGATTTCATAGAGGCAGCAGTGGTTGTTGTGCAGACAGGGGGGAGGGCGGTTGGTCAAATCTATTGAAAAACAGATTCAGGTTGTTCGCCCACTCCCTGCCCCCCGTGGCCTGGGGGGAGGTATTCTGGAGCCCCGAGATGGTTTTGAGGTTTCTCCAGACCCCGCTGATGTCGCTCTGTTGCAGCTTGTCCTCCATCTTCTTCCTGAAGCTGTCCTTGCCTTCTCTGATCTTTCTCCTCAGCTCCCTCTGTACGGACTTCAGCATCTCCCTTCAGCATCTTGCTCTCAATGTCCCACGAGATGGCTCCCACGACGCACGACCTGGGCAGGATGGTGTGGGGCGCCTCCTCCGACTCCACGGGGGTGAACTGCCTAGAGAGGGCGTCAGGCAGGCCGTTCTTAGAGCCAGGCCTGAAGGTGATGGAGAACTGGAACCTGGCGAAGAACAAGGACCAGCGCGCCTGGCGGGCGTTCAGGCGCTTGGCAGATCGTAGGTATTCCAAGTTCTTGTGGTCCATCAGGACCACGAACGGCAGGTTCGCCCCCTCTAGCCAGTGGCGCCACTCCTGCAGGGCGAGTTTGATGGCCAAGAGCTCTCTGTCCTCCACATCGTAGTTCCTCTCCGCCGGGGACAAGCGCTGGGAGAAGAAGGCGCAGGGCCGTTTGGCGCCATCGTCCGGCGACCGCTGGGATAGCACTGCCCCCACTCCCGTGTCCGAGGCGTCTACCTCTACGATGCACTGCAGCGCGGGGTCGACCTGGCGAAGGACCCGGGAGGAGGAGAACTCCGCCTTCAGCGCCTGAAAGGCAGCAGCGACCTCTTCGGTCCACCGGAACGGGACTTTCAGGGACGTGAGGCGGGTCAGTGGTCCGACGATGGAGCTGAAGTTGGAGACAAAGCGGCGGTAGAAATTGGCGAAACCAACGAACTGTTGCACCTGCTTCCGGGATGCAGGTGTAGGCCATTCCACCACCGCCTTCACCTTCTCTGGGTCTGGGAGCACCTTGTCGTGGGCGATGATGAACCCCAGGAAAGACGTAGTCCTGGCGTAAAATTCACATTTTTCAGCCTTCACGTACAGTCGATTCTCCAGCAGTCTTTGGAGGACCCACCTCACGTGGACCTGGTGCTCGTCCCTGGACTTGGAGAAGATGAGAATATCGTCCAGGTAGACAAACACGAAAAGGCCAATGAAGTCCCGGAGGACGTCATTTATGAGGCGCTGAAAGACGGCAGGAGCGTTGAGCGGAGAGTCGGCATTACCAGGTATTCAAAGTGGCCGTTCGGGGTACGGAAGGCTGTCTTCCACTCATCTCCCTCCCGGATCCGGACGAGGTGGTAAGCGCTGCGTAGATCCAGCTTGGTGAACCAGGTCACCCCGTGGAGGGAGTGGAAGGCAGTGTCCATGAGGGGCAGGGTGTAACGGTCCTTCTCAGTGATGTCGTTGAGGGCCCGGTAGTCAATGCAAGGGCGGAGGGACCCATCCTTTTTTCCCACGAAGAAGAACCCTGCCCCCACGGGTGACGATGATGGGCGGATTATCCCAGCACTCAATGATTCTTTCAGGTAGGCGTTCATTGTCTCCTTCTCCGGTGCTGACAGGCTATAGAGCCGACCAGAAGGTAAGGGAGCCCCCTGGCGGAGGTTGATGGCACAGTCATAGGGCCGATGAGGGGGGAGAGACATAGCTTTAGTCTTACTGAACACCATACCCAGGTCGTGAAATTCCGGAGGCACCAGAGACAGGTCCGGAGGTGCAGCGTCCGTCGCAGGGGGAGAAGCGGACGGAGAGCAGGCAGCGGACTTAAGGCAGGTGCCCATGCAGAACGTGCTCCATGCCGTTACCCCAGCTGACTTCCAATCCAGGACAGGGTTGTGGAGGCGTAGCCAGGGATATCCCAGGATGACGGGCGACACAGAGTTGGGTAGGACATAAAAGGTCATCTCCTCCCGGTGGTTTCCCGAGATGATGACTGGGACGGGGATGGTCTGATGTGATACTCTCCCTAGGGAGGCACGGGAGAGGTTGACAAGGGAGATGGGATTCTTCAGTGCCTGACAGCGGATGCCCAAACGGGTTGCCAGGCCTTGTGAAATGAAGCTGCCTTCTGCGCCCGAATCCACCAGTGTGTGGGTGAGATGCCCAGTGGGGTTGTGGCAGAAACGGATGGGCAGCTTCAATTGGGTGTGAGTATCTAACCGGTTGAGATCCGCGAGGCCCCCTACAGTGACTCGCGGACCCCGCTGACTGGCCTTCCGTGGGCAACGCTCCACAGTGTGTTGGTCACCTCCGCAATACATGCAGAGGTCCAACTCACGGCGGCGTTGTTTCTCCGCAGGGGGAAGCCTTGTCCAGCCCGTCACCATCGGCTCCGACTCCTCGGGGCACGATGCTGGCGGCGCCGCCAGGGGGCGAGCTTGGAACAGGTGCGGCGAGACTCCACGAGGGCGAGAAGAAGACGACTTCCGCCCCGAGGAGCGCTCGCGCAGCCTGTTATCCAAACTTATCGCTAAGGATGTCAGCTCCGCTAGCGTCTCAGGAATATCCCGTCCAGCCAGTTCATCCCTCAGATCGTCATTGAGGCTGCGGAGAAAAAGACTGCAGAGGGGGCGTTCCTCCCAGCCTAATTCCTCTGCCGCTACCCGGAAGTCGACCGCGTAGTCCGCGGCCGACCGGCTTCCCTGCCGGAGGGCGAGAAGCCGATCGATCTGGACCGTCTCGGTTAGAGAATGGTCAAAGATCTCCAGGAAGCGCCTCACGAATTGGTTATATGTGAGGGCGGCATAACTGGGCCTCGGCATAACGGCGTAGGCCCACGTTAATGCGCGCCCCTCCAGGAGATTCCCGATATAACCAATTCGGCTATGATCTGAGGGAAAATCTCCGGGCACGCGGTGGAAGACGGACTCACACTGCATTATAAACCCCTGCGCTCCGCCGAGCTTACCGCTAAAGCGGGTGGGGGTTGGAATGGGTGTGAGCCGAACCGGTGCACTCGGAGCCTGCTGGACGGCCACTGGAGCAGCAGGAGCCGCGCCTCCCTGACGAGCCGGGGGGAACGGCTGTTGAGGATCCAAGCGGCCCAACCGGTTAGTTAGATTCAGTAATTGATTAAAAATCACCTGTTGCTGATAGGCTATATGATCCATTCGAGCCTCGAGAGTGGAAAACCGGTGTGCGAGCCCGCCGTCTGCCGAGCCGCTCTGCTGAAGCCGTACTGACATAACGCACGGCTCAGGAGACGCACACACTCAGGCTCAGACTAGTTCAAATAGTTTATTAACAACAGGCGTGAATGAGTGCGTGTCTGCAGAATGTTAATGTGTTGGTGGCGGCGTCTGCTTCAGGCACAGAGGCAGGAGACCGTACAGCCGGCAACCCTATGGGAGAGAGCAGAGACACAGGGTGATGGGCACACACCAACACAGGAGGAGAATAGGCGAGAGAGAAGCTTACTTGCTTGGGACAGATGACTGGCACAACAAGGACGGGACCCCGGGAGACAGCCACCTGCAGGATTCGGTGCAGCAGCGAGGAAGGACGAGGGAACGGAGTTGTCCGCCGCTGAGAGATCCACCTGTGCACAGGGGAGCAGACTGGAGAAGATGAGGTAAGTGATGCTTACCGCACAGCGTCGTGCTGAAGAAAGAGTTGCATCACGTAGACGGGGAATGAAGTCTGACGGCTTCAGGCCGAAGCTCAGGGCGAGGCGGCTTATATTCCTCGCCGCTGATGATTCACAGGTGTGCGAGCAGGTGGCGCCGCTGATGAGCGGTGCGGCGTGACAGAGAGAAGAAAAAAAACCCAGGTAAGAGTATAGGATCTGACACCATAATAATAGTTTCAAACAGGAAAAACTATCACCCCCTCCTCTGCAGAGGCCAGACGGTCTATGCAGGTGACCACAGGAGGTGGGGAGATCAAGATGCAAGATACAAGGGCAAAGCGACATAGTCATGGAAAAAAAAGCTCACAATAACTTAGGGCGAGGACAATAAAAAAAACTCATGTCCCGAAGGCCAAAAACCACAAAACTCTGAACATATGGCTGAAAGAGACTTACACGTGTAACCCCGGCCAAAACAGAATATATAAAGGAAGCAATCCGGGCATAAGACCTAAAAAATAGGGCCTGAGGCCGCAAACTGGCATAAAGATACAAAAAAAAATCAACTCCTCAATCACGTATTAGCACAAAACAGAAAGTCAAACAGTCTGGAGGAGGATATAGTTGCAGATGAACAAAACCACTCTGAATAAGGCCAGGCAATGTGAGGCAAAAGCTACTAAAAGGGCTAACAGAAATAAGAGATCATACTGGGATTATAAACATAGAAAATAGTCTAAGGAAATCTTAGTTATAATGACACCACAATAAGAACTGTAGGGCAGAAAGTTCTTTGATGTCCTGAATGGGATTAAATAATGGAGGACAAGCAAACACAAGGCTATGAACAGTCAGTCAATTCTTCAGGAACGCCAGCAGGTGGAGCGGGGCAGGCGGTGACAGCTTGTCCGGCGGGCGACCCAAACTCCACCAGGCCAGGAACCACAATACCAGTTCGGGCGGCCTACCAGAGTCCCAGGCTAGGAGACACAGTTTCTCCAGAGGCCGACCCAGATCACCGAACCAGCCAGACGGCTCCCCAGGCGGTCGTCCCGTGACCTCAGACCACCGAGAGCTGAGGGAGAAGTTTTGGTGCAGCTTCCTCCCTGAGGGAAAAGGCAGGAGGAAACTGACCCAGGTGAGAGAAACCCCAGCAGTGGCAGGGGGAGAGGAGATGGAGGCAAGGGGCAAAGTCAGCCTGACATCTGAAGAACACATGGGTAGGGGGAAACTGGCCCAGATGAGAGGAACCCCAACAGCGGCAGGAGGAGAGAAGATGGAGGCCAAGGACGACGTCAGCCTGACGTCAGACGAACACAATCCTCCAGCTCCCTCACTGACCTCTAACCGGACCGGCGCAGCACCCCCGGTGGACCCCGATCGGGCCAGCGAAACACTCCTGGTGGACCCCGATCGGGCTGGCGAAACACTCCCGGTGGACCCCGATTGGGCCGGAACAGCACTCCCGGTGGACCCTGACTGGGCCGGAACAGCACTCCCGGTGGACCCCGATTGGGCCAGAACAGCACTCCCGGTGGACCCCGATTGGGCCGGAACAGCACTCCCGGAGGACCCCGATTGGGCCGGAATTAGAATCAGAATCAGAATCAGAAAAAGATTTATTGCCAAGTACATTCACAAGTAAATAACTGGTAAATATACGAGGGATTTGACTTGACACTGAGAACGACATAGATGACATTTTCAGTGACGCGGCAGCGTCAGAACGCGCCTGTCAGCAGAATGGGAACAGGAAGCAATGGGGGAGAGAGGAGGTAAACACAATATGAGAGAGAAAAAAGCATTGTTTATCAGAATACAGTTCATATGATCAATATTATGATTACAAGGAAAAAAACTCTCAATGCACAATTAGCAGACATAGAATCCATACAATGACACAAGGAGAGCAGTGAGTAAATGAATCTGCAAGTCAGTATAGTGAGTCAGTGTGAGTGGGTGTTGAGTGCAAACAGTGTTATCAGTTAAGGACAACAAAAGTCTCTTCTCAGCAGATGTTATGGCTGCCGTCTGAGCAGAGGCGCGTGACCTTGGCACGGCAGATGGAATAGTCTGCCAGACAGCTGGCTGTCCTTGAGAGTCAAATGCTGCCCACCATGTTATGAAAAACAAATATACTGGAGATTATCTGGAGGACTGGGAGCTGAGGGCGTCAAAACAGGTCGAATAGCACTGACTTCAGAGAAAAAAAACCTTTCTATTCTCTTACAGATTCAGTGCTCAAATCCTTCATGCAGGCGTTGAAATCGATTCATGGACGGCTCTCAGCGTGATCGTGATGTAATCCATTTTCCTGTACAGTTCTCCATTAGCCGCTGTCAGAGTCCTGCCCAGTTGGTCAATTTGATGGATGAGCCTCGCCGGGTCCGCTTTTTGATAGGTTGCGTCCATCTTCTTCAATTTGTGGTACACCAGAACAATCCCAGATCCAATCAGTAGAATTCCGATGACCATTGCTCCGAAAATGTATAAATCTTCAATATCTTCGATAGAGAGATCACACAGGCACAAGAGTTTCCAATTGCTTGTGTCCTTCAAATAACCCGCAGCAGCTGTTCCTGCGGGGCAAATCAGCTCCCCCGGGCCACTTTTCCTCGTTGAAAAAACAGTGTCAATTGTGTTCAAAGCCCAGCTTATTAAATCCATAATTTCTTTCGATAATCAGCAGTAGAGACGCAGACAGACAATAGCAAGCTGGGATCCAGTCAGTTAGGGAAGGAGAGAGATAAGGAGCAGGAGCTAGGAAGAAAAGCGTCTGCTCTCTTTGGAGGGCGGAAGTGAAATTACAGCACTCCCGGTGGACCCCGATTGGGCCGGCGAAGCACTCCCGGTGGACCCCAACTGGACCGGCGAAGCACTCCCGGTGGACCCCAACTGGACAGGCGAAGCACTCCCGGTGGACCCCAACTGGACCGCCATCCAGGACTTCGATGCTCCGGGTTCAGCGTGCAGGGCTCCGTCCTCCGGCTCCCACTCGACTGCGAATGGCTCCACAGCCGGCATGATGGTTTCCACAGTCAGACGACCTCCAAGCGCCGAAGACCGCGTCGACAGCCCGCATGGCGTGGAGGCAGGAGATCTGGGCTCTGCTGGGCCGAACCATTCCTCCGTGGAGACCCGGGGAAGCTTAATCGTCGGAGCTGGCTCCAACAGGCAGTTCGACCTTCTCCTCTGCCCATGACGTGGCTGCGGGGCTGGGGTGAAACCTTCCAGGGCCGCAGGCCTCCTCCTCGCGCGGCGGTGCGGACCTGGCACCGGGGCACACTCAGGGGGAAGAGACTCAGAGGACGCAGGTTCATATTCAACTTTTGCAGTGGGAGGAGAGAGCTCAGGGGACTGTGAACCCTGAACTCCTCCCCCAGGAATCAAACAAGGCAATTCACTCATTATGGGAGGAGAATGAAAAGACACTTGCCTGATTCCCGGAGAGTCGGTGGAATCCGCTGCAAGGGACTTGAGTCTTTCCTCTCCCAGCCGGATGGAAGTGGAGGACCCCCCGGACAGACGAGGTGGTGCCTCTCGCACCGGATCGGGACCAGGAACACCTGGAGGTGAATTGACGCTGTTCTCAGCAGCCGGAGTGAATGACGAAGGGGGGAGAGAAACAGCTGAGGAGAACCGGGGGCCCAGAGCTGACGGGACAGCGGGAAGAGCGGGCCCAGGAGCGGGAGCAGCTGATTCGCGTCTTCGGTGAGACACGGGAGCTACAGCAGGCTGGGAGGCGAAATCCATGTGGTTTCCTGGAGCGGGATCCGGACGGGGCTCTCGCTGAGATGTTCGGGGAATTTGGGAGCGACGTCTTCTGAACGTGAAGTCGGGGAAACGCCCCTCCTGTACGGAGACCGAAGCCAACAGGTCAGCGTATCCCAGATAGTCATTCAGTTCAGGGTTCTTCTCAACCAGCCTGACCTCCGCTATCACGTGCTTCATGGCTACGGGGGGGTAGGCGGCGGAACAAGCGGCTGCCACTCGGTCAGCAATGCGAATCGCTGTCACCCTTATCTTCTCCGGGGGAACCCCGGTTGACGTCACTTTGCCTTGGGGATTTCCCCTGAGTGAGGCGAACTCCTGGACTGGATCGGCGGCAGGAGCGGGATTCCGAAGCGAGGAGCGATGGTGTCCTGTCTTCGGCTTCCTGCCGGGGTTCTCCTCCAGCCTACGGAGTCTCTCCCAGGCCACAGAGATGTCTGCCCTCCTCGCCTTAACCTCGGGGAGATGGAAGTAGCGAGGGGAGTTGTTTATCATGTTCTCGGCGAGCTCCGGACGCCAGCGTATCTCGCTGGGAGTATCGTAGAGGTCCGTGGTGAACAGCGTCCCATCCACAAGGTCCAGAGCCTCCGAGAGACTGTGGCCTGGGTGCCGCATACGCCTCCTGGAGGGAGACATGAAACTAGCTTGCCTGCACCCAGAGGAAGGGAAAAACGACTAGTCCCACTGCAAACTCACGGTCGCAGACGTGTCAGTCTGGCTGCGACCTACTGTCAGGCCTGGCTCTCACGAGCCAGAAAGGAGATGCGAGGGCGACCAGTGAGTTTGCGTAATTTATTAATATAAACACACAAAGAACAAATACAAAGTAAAGAGCCTCGTGGGGCTATAACACGCATAACACTAGACAACAAATGGAAAGGAAAAGAGCCATGTGGGGCTAAAATACGCACAGAACAAAGGACAATGTACAACCCAGAAAGAAAGGCTAGAGAGGCGGCTAGGGGAAACACACGCCGAGTCGCAGCACTTACTTTGGGGGTAGCGCCGAGGTAACGGCAAACTGAAGCTAGACATAGGAGCTACAGTCGTGGAAACACAGGGCACGTCTTTCCATAGCGAGGTCGCAGCGACGAGTAACTCTCGGCTGCTTGCTTAAATGGGGAAGATAATTAATAATGGGAGACAGCTGTCCCAGAGCAGCTGAACTAGACAGCTGGGGATCAGCTGGGCGCTGTCAAAGTACGGGCCTTGTAAGACCCGGCACGGACTACCACGGAGCAGGAGCGGCACTGGACAACCTGAACGTGGAGAAGGATAGCGTCCAGGTCGTGACAGTCCCAGAAAGATGAGTCGGGCCTAAAATATGACCCCGCCTTGGTCCAAAGGTTATTCATGCACACTAGTGTGGGTGACCCCCCACAGCCTACAGACTAGCAGAGCGCACAGCTGGAGCAATTAGCAGAACAATGACTGATATCAATAGGCAGCCTCTCTTTTGCCAGCTTATATACCCAGTTACAGACAATACATGTGGGGGGGGGGGGGTTATGTGGCTCACATATTTTTGACTGCATATGTATAAGCACAAGAGTGAGATGCTTAGGACTGCATGTGTTGATTGACCTCACGTCTGGGATGGAACAATATGGCTGGACCACCTGTGGATAATGGCAGGAGGACAGAGGTGCTGTGATAAGACTCTGAGGGGACTTCCTGACCTCCTGGAGTCAGACGGGCGACGGAGAGACTCGGGGGGATGAAACTCACTTGGGCGCCGATGTCCACGAGGAAGTGCCGCCCGGAGCGCGCGTCCGTGAGGTAGAGCAGCTTGTTTCATTCGCCAAGAGCCGAAGCTGCTAACGACTCCCTGTCCTGGCATTTCCCGAGCTCTTGAAGCGGCACGGCGGCACACATCTGTGCGCCTTCTCTGCGAAACGCCGATGGTAAAAGCAGAGGTCATCTCCTCCGCTGCGTCGGGACCGCGCCACTGCTATCGTTGGTGGGATTGATTCCGCTGTCTCTGGCCCTTCGCTGCTCCCGGTCGTCGCACCGAGGTCTGCCGCTGCCGCGGTGGCCGTCTGCTCACCGCAGGAGTCGAGGATCCGCTGCGCCTCTCGGGCCAGCGCATGGAAGTCCCGTTGGGTCACACAACGCATGCTGGACAGGGTCACCCTCATCTGCATCAGGAGGTTTCTCAGGAAGATGTGTTTGAACAGGAAATCATCATTGTCTGTGTCCCTCAGCTGCAGCATGTCTTCCATCAAGTCGACTGGTCTGCGTCCTCCCAGGTCGTGTAGGGCCAGGAGCCTCCTAGCCCTCTCTTCGGCTGAGGACGTGAAACACTGGATGAGGGCAGCCTTCAGCTCGCCGTATTTGTCGTCAGCGGGCGGCTGCTGCACCAGGCTCCGCACACATCGAGCTGTGCAGTTGTCGAGCTTGGCGATGACGTGGTAGAATTTTGTGTCATCTGCCGTTATTCCCCCGAGTGCGAACTGTGCCTCGGTCTGAAGGAACCACGAGTCCGGGTTGTCCTGCCAGAACTCTGGTAGCTTGATCGAGACGGCGCTCACTCGAGCGGTCTCTGACGAGTCTGGTTCGGGGGAATCAGTGTATGGGTAGCCCCCACAACAGCCACGGACAAGCAGAGCGCTCAGCGGGAGCAATTAACATAGCAGTGTGATCTATGGACTGTTAACAATATGTAGATGTGCCTTGTAACCTCTTTTGTCCTACAGCTCCAGAGCAGAGGAGAATTCCGGCCAGTAATCTTCCTATTGTTATGTGTGTCTCTCAAATGCAAATGTCCATACCTACTGCTGTGAATGCATTGTCTGTAGTGGGGTATAAAAACTGCATTGCTCTGTAACTCTTTCTCTCTCTCTGACTGCTCATCTGACTAGACGCATTCACTGTCTGCTAGGAAAGCCTCCGGGCTTGCTCTGGCACGCATGCACGGCGCCGGGGTGAGTTCTGTGATGGTGGTATGATTAATAAACTCCCTTTTAAAACTCTCAGCTCGCCGTGCCTTATTTCACCATCGCTACACTGGTGACCCCGAGAAAGCACATGCTTTGTGCAACGCAACTTTCTGGTCTGGACAGCCACACTGGTGACCCGACCAAGAAAAGAACACGCTCGCAGCACCCGGCGGTGATTCTCCGACGACAAGCGAACGCAGCAGCCTGACGCAAATGATCTGCCCTCCCTTCTGCTACAGGGAGACCTCGACGCAGAGCCACCACCAGGCGAAACTCTCCGGAGATCACCCACGACCGGAAAAGCTGCAGAAAGCTTCATGGTGAGATCTGCACGCCTGAGATCTGCACATCCACGCTGGGACCGGCCGCTCTCACAGCTCCTCCACACGAGAGCGCACGCACCTCGTCCTCTCTCCACGACGGCGACCTCCAGGGCCGACGGAGAACGCAGCGCGTGGACCTGAACGCACCATGACCAATCTACAGCAACAGCTCAACAGGGATGACCATCAGCGCCGACGACACTGATCTCCATCAAGCTCCCTGACCCTGACTCGCCTCTACAGCGGACCTGCCAAGCACCGAACCCCGCACGCACACCGGGGGGTTATGAGGACAGCGCACCACGCACGGGACAATACCGGCTCCACACAGACCGCCATCGTCCTTCGACGCTGCACACAGAACCTTCAGGGCTGCTCACACACCTGAAGCACACACGCAGCTCGCTCACAGGATTTTCTAATGGTCTCAGCCACGGTGCACAAGGGAATTAAGCCGCCTGCTGCCCCCGGGGTCTTTAGGGCTGCGCGCGCACCTAAAGTCAACACACCAAGTCCCTCACTGCTGCAGCTCCTTTTTTTCTTCATGGCCGCGAGAGGAGTCAGAGACAAATTTTTCTTCTTACAGCTGCTGTGGACCTCCGCAAGTTCAACGAGACAGCCCCTCAACATCGCGGATCCACAGGCAATTTTTGCGAGGCCCAGACAATTTTGCCGTCCCGGGCCGGCACTTGCCACCCCCAACCCCTCCCTCCACCGCCGCCTGCAGCGAGCTTTCCCCGCAGCTCGCTCCCAAGCCGGACTATCGAGGCCTCAGCTTCCCGCTGAGCCCTCTGGGGGGGAGTGTATGGGTAACCCTCACAACAGCCACGGACAAGCAGAGCGCTCAGCGGGAGCAATTAACATAGCAGTGTGATCTATGGACTGATAACAATATGTAGATGTACCTTGTAACCTCTTTTGTCCTACAGCTCCGGAGCAGAGGCGAATTCCGGCCAGTAATCTTCCTATTGTTATGTGTGTCTCTCAAATGCAAATGTCCATACCTACTGCTGTGAATGCATTGTCTGTAGTGGGGTATAAAAACTGCATTGCTCTGTAACTCTTTCTCTCTCTCTGACTGCTCATCTGACTAGACGCATTCACTGTCTGCTAGGAGAGCCTCCGGGCTCGCTCTGGCGCGCACGCACAGCGCCAGGGTGAGTTCTGTGATGGCGGTATGATTAATAAACTCCCTTTTAAACACTCAGTTCGCTCCTTATTATTTTATGCAGCCACACACACCATCCTAACATGTTTGCAGAGTGACAGTGTTAAGAGTGACATGCAGCCGTACCTTCTATAGCCCACGACACCTGATGAAGTTTTATTGGAAAAGGTGAATATTGCACGCACTATTGAAAAGGAAAGACAAGACAAGAAGAAACATGCTGTCCCCCCAGCGAGCGGCCGCCGTGAATGCTGTTAAGCACAGTGACTCCTGCACCTGCAGGGAAAAAAAAGACAGTTCACTAACAAAGCACAGCCATTCCGTCACCTGATCTGCTGGCAGAGATTAAAGAGATGCGGTCTGAGATGGTATTTTTAAAGGACTTGTGAGCTGAAGTGTCCCAAATCCGAGAAACCATGCAGAAGCCTTCAGCCACAACACAACCCACCACCAGCGGAGGGCCCGAAAACCACTCCCCAGCGCCGACTTTCACGCCATACCCACAATACCAGCTGGACCCATCTGCTCAGCATTACTCTCCTCAGCAGCAGCCCCAAGCAGCTCTTCAGCAGCACTATCCAACGCAAGGCCTGGCACCGATGAGAGGCACTGCACAATTCCAGCAGCACTTCGCCCCTCAGCGGTATCGCATGCCCCGCCCACAACCAAGGTGTTATTATTGCATTCAGACAGGTGAAGAGTTTTGCCAGCACTGTTTTCGCTGTGGGAGCAGTGAGCATTTTAGAGCAGGCTGTAAAGCACAGAAGCCAGTGAAACCAGCCAGAGGTAACTCTTTAAACTAGAAGGGGTCACTCCAGCGGGACGTGGTGTGACCAGTGACATAAAAAGGTCCCAGTG
The DNA here is from genome assembly GCA_020510985.1 of Pholidichthys leucotaenia. Classification (NCBI taxonomy): domain Eukaryota; kingdom Metazoa; phylum Chordata; class Actinopteri; order Cichliformes; family Pholidichthyidae; genus Pholidichthys; species Pholidichthys leucotaenia. The sequence continues at coordinate 58,456 of JAJAQF010000034.1, forward strand.
TTGTTATAGCTGTGCTACACAAGGTGAAAACCAGAGTTTGAAATGTTGTTCAGTGTGTAAAAGTGCCTTGTGCTGCCCCAAAAAGTGTCGAGGAGAGCGCTGGCCCATACACAAAGCCAAATGTATGCTCTACACCTGTGGTAGTATTCGTAAAGGGAGGAGTGAACATTTTCAGGCAGGCTGTAGAGCATATAGGGAGCATAATGCTGCAAGAGGGAGGGAAGCAGAGAGCCCGAAAGGCAGTAGCCCATCCAGCCCGGCAGCCGCAGCTCCAGCGGGGAATAAGAAGGTCATTGCAACAAATGTCTTGGGTACAGTCAAATGGTTCAACGTCAGAAATGGATATGGTTTCATCAATAGGAATGACACAAAAGAAGACGTTTTTGTACACCAGACAGCCATCAAAAAGAACAACCCGAGGCAATACCTTCACAGTGTTGGAGATGGTGAAACTGTGGAGTTTGATGTAGTTGAGGGAGAAAAGGAAGCAGAGGCAGCAAATGTTACCGGCCCAGGAGGCACTGCAGTCCAGGGAAGCAGGTATGCCGCTGACAGGAGCCGCTATAGGCCCTGCCCCAGGAGGAGAGGCCCTCCCCGTGGAGACTATCCAGAGAACTACCAGAGTGATGGAGAGGGCAAACCTGGACGTGACAAAGGCATCTGGGAGGGGGGAGAGAATGCCCCCGAAGGAGACCAGCAGCAACAACGGCGCAGACCCACTTACCCTGGCAGACAGCACTTCCCACCACACTTTGTTCGTAGACGCTATGGCCGCTGGCCTCGTATATCAACTCACCACATGGAGGAGCTGATAAGCTGCAAAATCACTGGGGGGACGCAATCCATGCTTTGGTAAGGCAGGTTGGGCAGGGTGGTCCCATTTATGAACTGAAACCTGAGAGAGGCAAGGGTAGATCGAGAACTTTGCATCACAGTCTTCTTCTCCCATGTAATCTTTTGCCTTTGGAGACTTCTTTGCAGTCTTGTTCAAAGAAATACACCACTACCAGATCAGCGGAGACACCGGAGATTCACTCAGAAGAGGACGACGATGATGAGGACGAGTATTATCCAGTGCCACTTCACTTGAGCGTCCTCCCCGATTCACCACCGCCTGAGAGGACCGCAGACCCAGCTCAGCAGGAGGACAACATACCTGAAGAGGTGCAGCAGGAGACAGAGCTTGAAGCTGCAGCAGCTGACCGGCCACAAGAGGACAACATTGGTCAGGTAGAGGACTTACCTGCGGAGGTAAGCCTTCCTTCACCGCACCCTCCCTCTCCTACCTATTACCTATAGTGATCCTGGTGAGGAAGTGAATCAGAGATCTAGACGCAACGCTAGAAAACCTAAAGTACTCACTTATGATACATTGGGTACACCAGCATGCTATAACATACAGACGTTGCCTTATTATGCTGAACCGACCATGCCATGGGTATACAGTGTACAGCCTCTCTACTTCCAAGAGCTTTGTGGTAAATGTTAATGGGTTGGTGGTCATTTTGTATACTTGAAGTAGAGTAAATGCAGTTACATTGGACTCACACTGAAAGATTGAGTTTTAAGGTCGTTTGACTCATTGGGACTGACGTAAAAAAAAAAAAAAGAGGGGGGGTGGCTGTGTTGGTGTTTATCCCAGTATGCACAGGATATGCACTTAAAGTGTAATGGACACTTGAGACGGTGAATGAGTTCAACTCAAAGCCAGAATGTATGAAAAGAGTTCCAGCCTGTCACATATGTGTTATTTGGACTCAAAACTGAATGTATCAAAAGAGTTCCAGTCTGTGACAAAATGCATATACAAGAAACACTGGACAATGAGTATGTGATACTTGCATAACAGAATGTATGAAAAGAGTTCCAGTCTGTAAACTTTTTTTGTTGAATTAGTTGACTATGCACTCTGAGAATTTTGCACTGTGACAGTGGTTATTATACATTTCACATGTCCTGATGTTGGGGACAACATCTATTTTGAGGGGGAGTATATGACGGGTTAAAAATGGGGGATTAATAGTATGTGACGGGCTAAAAATGGGGATTAATGGGTTAATTAAAAGCGTATCATACACGGGTTAAGAAGCAGATTACAGGTTAAAAAGTCAGTTATAAAGCTGATTGTAGACAATATAGACAGTTAGGGATGAGAGTTAAAAAGATTAATGTTTCATTATTGTTTTTGCACATGACTGTTACATTGAAAAACATCAGTACAGTATTAGGGGTTTTGGATGCTGTGTGCACTGGTTACAGTTTGATGAGAGTCGGATGAGTCACAAATTGATTGCTTTTGCCCAGAAGGGGAACTGTGTTGTGCGCTTGCGCAGAAGTGTCCAGGTCTTTTTGAATAAAGGGAGATGGAGTGAAGACGTAGACCGCGACTCTCTTCATTATTTCTTGTTCAAAAGCACCACGTACCTCTCCCGAACTGTGGAGCAGAGGGCGCGACAATTTTGTATACTTTATTAATCCCCAGAGGGGAAATTGAGGGCATCAACCTGGATGGATGAAGCAGCCACTGTACAGTGCTATCCGTTAAACATTCACACACACATTCACACCTAGGGCCACTTTAGAGTCTCGATTTGGAAATTATTGGCAGCACCTTCATTTGAAAACTCCCGACGGTTCCCAACCACTCGGTACTGAGTAGAGAGGAAAAAATAATTTATTCTGTTGCACTGTGCTGGCTATAGGAGTCTGTGTTGTTTTGAAAAAAAAAATACAGAGAATATTCTGTTTTTCCATGCCTACCTGTCTGCTGCATGTCGAGCTTCACACACACACACACACACACACACACCCCTTTCTTTTACAACGGGACAGTGAGGGGGAGGGGGGATGGATGGGTGGGTGTGTTTGTCCGTCCACAGTGGAGATTCTGTTTTAAAGCTCATTGACCCGATGTAATGATTTTACCTCTAAAGATATTCAAACACTCGCTGTAGTGTTGTGTACGCTCCTCACGTGCGCTCCCACGACGGGGTGCTTTTAGAGCAGGTGCATGTTTTTCAACACAAACCCAGTGCTTCGTACACGTGGTCAGGACGGAGACGTGGCGAGGCGTCCACGGGCAGGCTGGGGGAGACGGAGGAAGGACGGTGTTGAAAACCTCACGGGTGAGTGTTTTTTTTAAATCACACTGTTTGCAGATGTTTTGTTACTGTAAACTATAAATTCACTACTCACTGTAAACACGGACGTGAATGCGGTGCAGCGATGCATTTGATTGGTTAGACTGAGCATTTCAGCGCCAGTTAGACAAATTTGATTGGTGAAATTGGCGAAAGTTGACCAGGATTGGCCAAAATTGTGGGAAAGTTGCGGTGATTTGACAAAGTTGCAAGGTTGTGCAATAGTTGCGCTGATTGGCTGATTTTGTGTGAATTGGTACGATCGCATCCATCCATCCAGCCATCCAGCCATCTTCTTCCGCTTAATCCTTTCAGGTCACGGGGAGGCTAGAGCCTATCCCAGCATCTTTGGGCGAGAGGCAGGGTACACCCTGGACAGATCACCAGTCCATCGTAGGGCCAACACAGAGAGACAGACAACCATTTACTCTCACAGTCATACCAAAGGACAATTTAGAATCCCCCTTTGATGCCGATGAACCTAACCTGCACGCAACGTCGCAAAATCCTGGAGGGACTGATTTTAAGTGGGAATGAATGTGGGGGTGTCCTAATTTATTCCACACTATTTATTTAGAATTACATTTTACAGAAAATTTGAAAAAAGTCTTTAATTCATTTTTCTCACAGTATTTTTAACATAGATATTAAATATCCATGTGTCCAAACATGTTAAAAAAAACACACAGGCTTATAAAGGGTGTCCTAATTTTTTCACAGGACTGTACAGGAGAATTGAAATGGTGTTTCTCTCTCTCTCTTCAGTGGTGTGCGCAATATAAAAAAGAAAAAGAATAAGGCTGGAAAAACAGCAGCAGTCCATGTACAGTAATGCTAGCTGGAGAGCAAATAGAGACAAAAGAGAGACTGAAGGTTTAATGCTTAAAAAAATGAGACCATAAAGTTGCTGTGATTGTGTAGGTCAAATGGATACTTCGGCATGAAGAGCATGAGGTGTGCGGGGGGGGGGGGTGGTCCTTCACAGGCACACGGATAAATCAGGAGCCAATGGGTCTGAAATATGTGGAAACGTGTCCTGTTATAGTACTATAGCCAACACCACCTGCTCGTCTGCTAAAACGAAAGCGGGCTTTAGCCTGTCTATACAGAACAGGCCATTGTAGGGCAGGCGCAAGGGGGTCCGGTGGGCATCGTGCCTGACAAATATGAACGCCGCGTCCTTCAAGGTCTTGGGCACATAAGCACGTGGAAAACAGTGGTGGACCGGACCGGGTACTGTCCCTACCTCTGTGCTATGCAGTGAAAGCTGGGATGGATCGATGTTTGGCATGGGGCTGTCGGGCAAAAATTCCCCTGGGAGCCGCAGTGGCTGGGAAAAAAACAGCTCTGCTGGGGAGGCCGCCAAATCCTCCTTCGGTGCAGAACACAACCCTAATAGAACCCATGGCAACCGGTCCACCCATTTTGCATCCGTAAGCGAAGCCATGAGCACTGCTTTAAGTGACCTAAGGAAACGCTCGCATAACCCATTGGCCTGGGGGTTGTACGCGGTTGTGCGATGAATTGTGATGCCCAGGCTCTGGGCCATTGTGGACCAGAGGTCGGAAACAAACTGCTGGCCCCTGGAACGTGGGTGGCACCAAGCACGTGGGACTACCGGGCGCGGGCGGCCCGTGGAGACGTCACAGATTGGGGGGGTCCACCATCTTGCAGCACTCTGCTCTCCAACCTTAACCCTGTTGGTCCAGACTGGAGCACGCAAAAGTCCGCATCGCTGATCTGCTCAGCGGCCATTGCCGTGTAATCTATCCCCATGTAGACTGGGGCCACTAATCCGAGTGAGAGGCAGTTCGCCACCACGTTGAGTTTACTGGCCACATGCTGAATGTCGGTCGTAAACTCCGAGATCACAGCCAGCTGTCTCTGCTGCCGGCCTGACCATGGTTCCGAAACCTTGGCCATCGCGTATGTTAGCGGCTTGTGGTCCACGAACGGAGTGAAGCTGCGCTCTCCCAGTCAGAACTGGAAGTGGCGTATGGCCAGGTGGAGAGCCAGTAACTCTATGTCGAACGCACTGTATTTACGCTCATTGTTGCGCAAAGAGCTGCTAAAAAAGGCGAGCGGCTGCCAAGAACCGGCGGAGCATTGTTCCACGACGGCACCTATGGCCACATCCAATGTGTCGGTAGTGAGCTCTATCCAAGCTGCCGGGTCCAGGTACGCCAGCAGTGCGGCGTTCGCCAGAGCTGTTTTAACCTTGGAAAACACCTGCTCTTGCTCAGGAGTCCAGTCGACTCTGTCCGCCGGTTTCCGTTTCTTAAGCGCGGCGTACAATGGCTGCATGAGCTGGGCTGCACGGGGGAGGAAACGGTTGTAAAAGTTAACCATCCCCCAAAACTCCTGCAGTGCCCTGACCGTCTGAGGCCAGGGAAAATCTGCCACTGCGCGCATTTTGTCCGGTAAGGGTATCGCGCCCTCCGGTGAGATGCGGTGGCCCAAAAAATCGATTCCTGTCACTCCAAACTGGCACTTCGCCATGTTGATTATTAACCCGTGCTCCTCCAACCTCTGGAAAACTGTCCTGAGGTGGGCTACGTGTTCGTCCTCGGATGCGCTGGCCGCCAGGATGTTGTCCAGGTAGACAAACACAAACGGCAGATCGCGCAACACCGCATCCATCATGCGTTGGAATGTCTGCGCCATGCCTTTTAACCTGAAAGGCATGTGTAAAAACTCAAAAAGACCAAACAGGGTTATTACTGCCATCTTAGGTATGTCCTCAGCTCGCACCGGGACCTGGTGGTAACCACGGACCAGGTCTATCTTGGAAAAAATGCATGCCCCGGTGAGGTGAACAGAAAAATCCTGAATATGGGGGATTGGGTAGCGGTCGTGCGCTGTGGCGTTGTTTAATCTGCGGAAATCTCCACGTGGTCGACACGATCCCTCGGCTTTAGGAACCATATGTAGCGGGGATGCCCATGGGCTGTTTGAGCGTCTGATGATGCCCAACTTTTCCAAGTTGGCAAACTCCTCACGCGCTATGGCCAGTTTAGCTGCGTCCAGACCCTGAGGTTGTACGAAAACAGGCGGCCCCGTGGTGGTAATGAAGTGCTCCGCCCCGTGTTTAGTGACGGTCACCGAAAACGTTGGGACCGTGAGTACTGGGAATTGGGTGAGTAGTGTGGGGAACTTACCCCCTGGAGCTGTGACGTTGGCTAGCACTGTGGACCCGGCTCCTCTAGCTGTACAGGGGACAGAATCAAAAGACATTGCGTTAATCAGGCGTCTGTTAGCCAGATCAACTAGTAGACCGTGTGCACACAAAAAATCAGCGCCTAAGATTGGGAAACTGCATGCCGCTATGAAGAATGTCCGCTGGTATGCACGGCCGTGTAAGGATACAGTCGGTGTCCTCTCACCAAAAGTCTTAATGTCTGAGGCATTTGCAGCCATCAGCTCTGGGTCACTAGTTCTCGCCAGCCGGTCTGCATAGGACGGCAGGATGAGACTCTTTTGGGAACCAGAGTCCACGAGGAACCGTCTCCCCGAGCATGAGTCTGTCACATAGAGCAGCTTGCTTGCTTCACCGGCGGTCGCAGCTACTACCGACTGCCAGCCCTGGCGTTTCCCAAGTGCTTGAATTGGCACAGTGGCACGGATCGGCGTGTGTCCTCTCCAAAACGGCGGTGGTAGAAACAAAGTGTATCTCTCTGGTACTTCTTGGCCTCCACTGCAGCCACCGTCATTGGCTCCTCGCCTCCGCTGGCCGTCTCTCTGGGTTCCGACGCCACTGCGTTCAATGCGAGGGCTCTGGTGGTGAGGACAATCTGATCTACCTCTTGCGCTAGCACCTGGTAGTTGCACGCGGCCAGCAGCGGCGAATTGGCAAGGACCACCCTGGCCACCGTCGGGAGGTTCCGGAGGAAAAGGTGGGCAAAGAGGAAATGCCCGTCATCTGTGCCCATCACCGCCAACATCTTCTCCATTAACTCGACCACCGACCCGTCTCCCAACTCGGAGCGCGTCAGGAGCCTTTCCGCTCTCTTGCAGTCTGAGAGTGTGTAGCGCCGGGTCAGTACGGTTTTGAGAGCCTCGTATTTGGCGTGGGCTGGGGGCCGTTGGAGCAGGCTCGCCACCTGCTGAGTTGTGCAGGCGTCCAGCGCTGCAACCACGTAGTGGTATCTGGTGTCATCCGCCATTATTCCCTGGAGCGCGAACTGGGCCTCGATATGGAGGAAGACTTTGGGTCGTGTAGCCAAAAGTCTGGGAGTTTGACCGAAACGGCGCATGCGTTGCTGGCACCTCCCGTCCGGGTCGTCTCCGGGGTGTTCGCCTCGAGTTCCATTGTGCGTCAGGGGTCACCAGTGTGGAGAGAGGAATAATCAGGCAGAGCGGTCCAGAGCAGAGCAGGCTTTATTAATCTCTCTCTCTCACATTCACCAGAATCACAAGCATCAAAAAAAATTACAGGTCGCAGGTACCTCTCCTTTTATAACATCCAACTCGCCCTGTGATCTGTGGTGCTGCATTAACATAAACGACTTCGCAATTCCCATTCTCTTTGTTACTGTTCACATCAACCCCCGCATCAACACACAAACCCCCCATGACCATTTCCCTTGTCCTTCCGTCTGAGTGGAAACATACAGAGTGGATTCCCACAACATAAATGATAGTATTCTATAAAACAATAGATGTTTTTATATCGTCATCCGATATAAGTAAGTTTTATTTATATAGCACTTTTCACAGACATATAAGTCACAAAGTGCTTTACAGTGCAACACAGTCAAACACATTCACATACTGATGGCAGCATGCTACCTAACATGGCGCTTCCAGACCCACCAGGAGCAATTGGGGTGAAGTGTCTTGCCCAGGGACACAACGGCAGGATATCCGGGGAGAGTGGGATTCGAACCGCCAACCATGCGGTTATTGGACGACCTGCTCTACCTCCTGAGCCACTGCCACTCCCATATATGCACACACACACACACACACACACACACACACACACACACACACACACACACACACACACACACACATACATACATATATATATATATATATACACACATACACACACACACACACACACACACACACACTACCGTTCAAAAGTTTGGGGTCACTTAGAAATTTCCTTATTTTTGAAAGAAAAGCACTGTTTTTTTCAATGAAGATAACTTTAAACTAATCAGAAATACACTCTAATATCTAATGTACATTGCTAATGTGGTAAATGACTATTCTAGCTGCAAATGTCTGGTTTTTGGTGCAATATCTACATAGGTGTATAGAGGCCCATTTCCAGCAACTATCACTCCAGTGTTCTAATGGTACAATGTGTTTGCTCATTGCGTCAGAAGGCTAATGGATGATTAGAAAACCCTTGTGCAATCATGTTAGCACAGCTGAAAACAGTTTAGCTGGTTAGAAAAGCTATAAAACTGACCTTCCTTTGAGCAGGTTGAGTATCTGGAAAAAATTATAATTTCAAATACAAATCATTATTTCTAACCTTATCAATGTCTTGACTATATTTTCTATTCATTTTACAACTCATGGTGGTAAATAAGTGTGACTTTTCATATATATATATATATATATATATATATATATATATATATATATATACAGTATATACATATACTGTATATGTGTGTGTGTGTGTGTGTGTGTGTGTGTGTGTGTGTGTGTGATCTCTGTTGTTTGCAGATGATGTTGTCCTGTTGGCTTCATCCAGCAATGACCTACAGCTCTTGCTGGGAGGATTTGCCGCTGAGTGTGAAGTGGCTGGGATGAGAATCAGCACCTCCAAGTCCGAGTCCATGGTCCTCAGCCGGAAAAAGGTGGATTGTCCTCTCTGGGTTGGGGACAGGCTCCTGCCCCAAGTTGAGGAGTTTAAGTATCTTGGGGTCTTGTTCACGAATGAGGGGAAAATGGAGCGAGAGATCGACAGACGGATTGGAGCAGCATCTGCAGTGATGCGGACGTTGTACCGGTCTGTTGTGGTGAAGAGGGAGCTTAGTTCTAAGGCAAAGCTGTCGATTTACCAGTCAATCTACGTTCCTACTCTCACCTATGGTCACGAGCTTTGGGTAATGACTGAAAGAATGAGATCGCAGATACAAGCGGCTGAAATGAACTTTCTCTGTAGGATTGCTGGACTCACCCTCAGAGATAGGGTGAGGAGCTCAGTCATCCGGGAGAGGCTCAGAGTAGAACCACTGCTCCTCCACATTGAAAGGAGTCAGTTGAGGTGGTATGGGCATCTGATTAGGATGCCTCCTGGACGCCTCCCACTTGAGGTGTTTCAGGCACGTCCCACTGGGAGGAGACCCCGGGGCAGACCCAGGACTCGGTGGAGAGACTATGTCTCCCAGCTGGTCTGGGAATGCCTTGGTATCCCCTCTGAAGAGCTGGAGCAGGTGGCTGGGGAGAGGGAAATCTGGGCTTCTCTGCTTGAACTGCTGCCTCCATGACCCGGACCTCCAGAAAAGCAGTAGAAGATGGATGGATGGATGTGTGTGTGTGTGTGTGTGTGTGTGTGTGTATACACATATATATGTGTGTGTGTATATATATACACATATATATGTGTGTGTGTGTGTGTGTGTGTGTGTGTATGCACATATATACAGTGCATCTGGAAAATACTCACAGCGCTTCACTTCTTCCACATTTTATGTTACAGCCTTATTCCAAAATGTATTAAATTATTTTTTTTCCCCTCAAAATTCTACACACAATACCTCATAATGACAATGTGAAAAAAGTTTTTCTGACATTTTTGCAAATATATTAAAAATAAACTAAGAAATCACATGTACATAAGTATTCACAGCCTTTGACATGAAGCTCAAAATTGGGCACTGGTAGACAGATTTGTGGAGTGGACGGAGCAGAATCACCTGAGGTTGAATGTCAGCAAGACCAGGGAGATGGTGATTGACTTCAGGAAGAGGAAGGCTCCTTCTCAGCCACTGCAGATTAGGGGGGAGGATGTGGGAGTGGTTGAAGACTACAAATATCTGGGTGTCAGGATCAGCAGTGGGTTGGACTGGAGATCCAACACCGATGCTGCGCTCAAGAAGGGGATGAGCAGACTCTACTTCCTGAGAAAACTGAGATCCCTCAACGTGTGCAGCAGGATGCTGGAGCTTTTCTATCAGACTGTTGTCGCCAGCGCCATCTTTTTTGCTGCGGTCTGTTGGGGTAGCAGTATCAGGGCCAGAGACACCAACAGACTTGACAAGATTATCAAGAGGGCTGGCTCTGTAATTGGTCTCAGACCGGAGACCTTTGAGACAGTGGTGGAGAGGAGAACACTAAATAAACTGCGATCCATCATGAACAATCCTGATCACCCCCTCCACCACACACTAGATAGGCAGCGAAGCACTTTCTCCAGTAGACTACTACAGCTTCGTTGTCGAACGGCCAGGTACAGGAAATCTTTCCTGCCACATGCAATTTCACTGTACAATAACTCACTATGATGTTGTATTCTGGTCATAGCTATGCTGCCACACTGCACCTTACAGACTAACTGGTACCTCATATTTCACTCTGCTCCTGATAGTCCTTCTTTGTGTTTATACGGGTCATCATCATATATTAAGCTATGATGTATATAGGTTCTATAGTTGTGTTAGTTTCTTTTTTACTTTCCATGGGTAATCCCTTTGTCTGTCGTGTGTGTTTCTGTTGTTTGGCTGTCAACTGTCATGCTGCTGTTACACTGTAATTTCCCAGTTTGGGATCAATAAAGTACATCTATCTATCTATCTATCTATCTATCTATCTATCTATCTATCTATCTATCTATCTAAAATTGAGCTCAGGTTCATCCTGTTTCCACTGATCATCCTTGAGATGTTTCTCCAGCTTTATTGGAGTCCGCCTGTAGTAAATTCAGTTGATTGGACATGATTTGGAAAGGCACACACCTGTCTATATAAGGTCCCACAGTTGACAGTGCATGTCAGAGCACAAACCAAGCATGAAGTCAAAGAAATTGTCTGTAGACCTCCGAGACAGGATTGTCTCGAGGCACAAATTTGGGGAAGGGTACAGAAAAATTTCTGCTGCTTTGAAGGTCCCATTGAGCACAGTGGCCTCCATCATCCGTAAATGGAAGAGGTCTGGAACCACCAGGACTCTTCCTAGAGCTGGCTGGCCGTCTAAACTGAGCGACTGGGAGAGAAGGGCCTTCATCAGGGAGGTGACCAAGAACCTGATGGTCACTCTGTCAGCGCTCCAGCGATCCTCTGTGGAGAGAGGAGAACCTTCCAGAAGGATAACCATCTCTGCAGCAATCCATCAGTCAGGCCTATATGGTAGAGTTGCCAGATGGAAGCCACTCCAGGGTTTCCTCTGGTAACATTTCTCGGTCGCGGCCTGCTGCACCAGAAATTTTACTGCCACCCTAAGGCGATATGAATTTATTAAGAAAAATATATGAAGCAATGACTTTCCGCAAGCGCGTACACGAACAACGCGTGTGGTCGTCATCCGTGTGGAGTTCAGAAGCGCCCCGCTCACATGAGTTTTCCAGTCAGTTAGCAGACAGTGTCTCACTAAGTGTGACTGTCCGACAGAAACATGAGTTTATTAACCACTTGCACTCCGTTGTTCCGCGGGCGGGCAAGTCTCTGTGTCCTAGGGCGTACGAGGGCGCACGAGAGCGCACTCGTGCGCCCTCGTGCGCATGACGCATGATAAGGATATTGATGGTGGTGGTGTAGGTGGTGTGGCCTCCAAGCGCCACTGAAAAAAAAATCTGCAAACACAGCCTCGAACAGATTATTTCATCTGATTGACCTCTCATTCGACTAATAAGAGCCTTGAATTGGGTTTCTGAAACCTTGAAGAACCAATGAATGAAAACCTAGGAAGGAGGACCCGCCTCCCAACGCTTTGAATGCAGTGAGCCAATTGAAGCAGAGAAGTTCGTGAGCTGTTTTTTTTTTTAAGGCTGGGTGAAGACTGGCTGCTGCAGCGGATCAAAAAAGGACACAGGAAGAGCTCCACAGACCCAGCAGCATGGAGACCATCCACAAATGCAACCTGTGTGACAGGGAGTGCCATTCGTGGATCGGCATGTTCGGCCACAGGCGGTGCTTATTTTGTATTGGTTCCAGCAGAGTAGACGTTATGATTTCTTCCATAGTCATTATAGACCGACGGAGGCTGACGACGAAGGCTGAGTGAAACACACGCCTTCGCCAGTCTTTTTTTAATTACTACTGTTATTTGTTTTGAAAAATCGTTCGCCAAAAACCGCAATCATGGAAGCACAAAACCGCAATAATGGAATTATGTTTTGATCAAGTCGCGAGACCAGAACCAGAGCGGACCAGCGTCGCGTTCGTCTGACAATGAGGAAGACAAGTTCGCCAAGACTCCGCTGTGAAGAGGTAAGGTGTTATAAGCTAAATTATTCTCTATCCCTGAAAATTGTAATCCAAAATTACTTTTGACCGATCAGTAAATTACAGCTGTGCGGCTCACGAAGTCTGAAGTTCGTGCGCCGCGGTACAAGGGGTTGCTCGCAGTGTACAGGCTGTGAACGCCCCCCCACCCCCGCTATTCTTCTGCAGCGAGGGGGGGGGGGCGCGGTGACTGCACTGCTGTCCTACATCACCACATAAGGCTAATCCGTTGTGTAGCGATGGCTAAAGTCCATCCTCTGTAGCGAGCGGGGGGGGGACAACCCCCCCCCACACACACACACAGTAGCGAGGGGGGGGGGCCGCTGTGATAGCGTTGCTGTGGAAACATGCAACGAGTGTAATCTGTCATGTAGCGAGGGCCGAACTCTGTCCTTGATAGCGGGGGGGGGGCGGCCCCCCCACACACATACACACACAGACACAGCCCTGAGTGTAACCTTTCCTTTGAGCCTAAAATGAAGCTTCTACATTGAATCATTCAAAAGTTACAGACGTTTTTCCAATCTGTGCCATTTGGCACAATTTGGCACAGTTCCAAAACGCCTGGGAACAGCCTGACAACAAAGCTGTGTAAAATATTCATTTTTTGTGGTATTGTTACCAAATTTGGATCTCAGCTGGATAACACTTGGTTCTACATTTGTGTTGCATTTTCCAGCCAGATCGGACAGCTGTGTGTTATTTACAAGCATTTGTATCCAAAAAAACACTGTGTCCAAATTTTTTTTCTTCAAGTTCAGTATGTTTAGATGACTGTAACTCAGTGGCCGGAGCACGTAGAGAGATTATGTTTTTTTTGCCAAAAAATTCAGTATTTTCTTTTAAATGAGACCAACCCCATGAAGATGCTGCAAAGGGTTGAAGAACAGCTTTCGATTTACTTTGGGCACGTTATTTTTTGGCATTTTTAGGAAAATTGCCCGGAGTGCAAGTGGTTAAAGTACTTTAAACTTGAAAAAAATCATAAGAGGTATGTAAGCACTGGCGTTTATCATGGTTTTAACTTGCTGGAAATGGGGGCAATAATGGAAGAGTCGCTTAGCTAAGAGATGTGGTTAGTATTCATATGCAGCCGGCTTCATATGAAGGGAAAGGCAAGGGGGACTGATGAATTGCTGAGGATATATTTCACTAGCCACTTGTAGGAAAAAGTCAATTTTGGACAACCTCTAGAAAACCCCCCAGAAAACAGTGTTGATTAGATGCTAATGGCTAATAGAGACATTCCTAATAAATGTATCTAAAAGACTGTAATTTAAATATTAATGGTAAATAGGAGCATTTATGGGAAATGTCACTAAAGGACTGAATCTGAACTGTTTGGATGTAAACTGTTAGTGAAAGCAGTAGCGCTTTTGCACCACAGGTGGCGCTCAGTAGTGATAAGACAATGTACAGTGTTAGAGAACCAGAGAAGAAGAGTAGCGAATGTTCCAGAGACGGAGTGTAAAGAAAATGGTGTCAAGTGATGTGGCCGTTGCTGGCTGATGTGCCGTGTAAGTGTGGGCCGTGCCGTGTGTGGTGGAAAAGTCAATAAACTGCTGCAAAGTCTGACAGCTTGGCCCTCATCCTTTCCCCTTCGCCCTCCTGGGTGTAACAAAACTTGGTAGCAGAGGACGGTTCAGTCGTGTCTAAGACGGTGAGTGTGCAAATAAAAAAAAAAGAAAGGCCGTAATGATGGAACTGGAGCAGCTACAAGATAAGCTAAGCGAGGCCTTGGTGCCATTACAGGCCGAACAGCTAAACGAGGTCTGTTTATTTAAAAAGATAAGCCCAGCTGAGCCGTCTAAAAAGTACATGCTGATACGACTGTTAATCGAGGAGGTGGAAAAAGCCATTGAAAGCGAAGAGGAGGATGTAGCCCGCGCGTTTCTGCTAAAGCTAATAGCATGTGCTACCGAAGCTAAGCGAAGCAAACCGTTGATGCAGGCAGTGGCAGCGGCCGGCACGAGCCGAGAGACAGAGGCACTCGTCAGTTTACAAAGCCAATATGCCGCTCTGCATGAAAGTATCCTTGATTCAGCTAAAAGGGTTGAAGAGGAGATAGCGAGGCTGACCGATGATGAGGCCGCGCAGCCACCGAGCCACCATTTTGTGACACAGCCCGAGGCCGCACAGCCACAGAGTCGCCATTTTGTGACACAGCCCGCGGTCCCCGCAGCGCCCCTACTGCCAGAAGTGACCATTAAACGGGAGTTTATGATAAATGGGCAGATAGGGGAGAGGGGCCAAAAAGACAAGTTGTCTTATTTCAACCTCATTCACCAGATCGATATGGGCCTAAAGAAAAAGCACAGTGAGGCTGAGATAATTGAGGCTGTTGTCAGAGCAGTGAGTCCCGGATTGAGTTTGCGCGCTATGCTGGAGATTAAGTCAGATCTCACCCTGCCACAGCTGCGCATAATCCTGCGAGGACATTATAAAGAGGATAGTTCCACTGACTTGTATCATTGTCTGATAAACCTCACACAAGACAGTAATGAGTCACCTCAGAACTTCCTGTTTTGCACCATTGAGCTAAAGGAAAGACTTTTAGCAGCATCCAGAGAGCCTGGCACGGAAGAGCAGTTTAGTTCTGATCTTATTCAGAGGAAGTTTCTGAGGGCGGTGGAAACAGGACTGATCAGTGCTGATGTGAAGTATCAACTGAAGCGTTATTTGGAGGATCCTGCCGTCACCGACGAGCTTCTGATTTCAAAGACGAATGCAGAAGCTAGTCTTGAATGGGAACGGCACCAGAAATTTAAAAGGCACATGAAAGAACCAAAGGTTCGAGAATGCCGAGTGGAAAATCTGACGGGTCAGTATGCAACCGAGGCAGAAGTGGATGGCTCAGAGCACCCTCCACCGTTGACAAAAGGTAAAATCCTTAAATCCCAAAGCACAGTGACCCGTACGGAATCTGAGCTCCTGGACATAGTCACGCAGCTGAAGAGTGACATGGAGGAGATCAAGAAGGCCATACGTGAGCCTCTCCGAGCACCTCACGCTCAAAGAGCCAGGAGGACACGTGGCTGCAAGAGCTGTCAGTCCACCAGCAATGGCGACCAATGCGACCACTGCTTCAGATGTGGAATCAGCGGCCACATGTCAAGGGAATGTCGGATAGGAAGGAGACTCGGAAGAAGGACAGGGCAAGTAGACACGGCGGCCAATACTGTCGCAACCACATCAGAACAAGCTAACACACAAGAACTGTATGAGCTAGTTACCGACAGTATTCGGAGGTTAGAAGCAAGGCTGGTAGCTAAGGCCGAGGCATCTCCTGAAGAAACGGTCCGTGTTAATCTACTGTCCCCTAATTGCCAATTACAGTTACTCAATTTGGTTGGAAAAAAATATGTCATCACCTGCTTCTTCGATGACAAGGAGACACAAGCATTGTGGGACACAGGGTCACAGGTCTGTTTAATGAATGACACCTGGAGACAGGAGCACCTGCCACACACCACCGTCAGAGACTTAGCCGAGTTGGTGGGTCCAAATATTCTGAATGGGAGGGCAGTGAACCAGACACCGATTCCATTCTCAGGGTGGGTCGAAGTCACATTTAAGCTGCCGACAGTTAGTCGCCCACTGGTGGAACTTTTAGTTCCTGTGCTAGTGGTGAAGGAGGATGGAGTGGCAGAGCCGCCTATCATTGGGTTCAACGTGATTGACCATGTCCTGAAGATGGGCATTAAACCCCCTTGTGCCATCAGTAAAGCTGTTAGTGCAGCCTTCTCATTTGACTGTAAAAAAACAGAGGTGTTTTTGAAAGTGATGCAAAGTGAGGAGGATAGGCTGGGGGAAGGAATGGTAAAAGTTGGCAGTGAGTTGGTTACCATCCCTGCTGGCCAAACCAAAGCAGTCAAAGGTTGTGTCAGGGCAGGCTCACTTCCAGACACACAAGACGTCTTATTTGAGCCGAGTCAGTACACCCAATTACCAGAGGGTTTGCAGATGCAAAGTGGTTTGGTGCAGTTATGGAAAGGGAAGCGATCTATGTTCAAAATACCTATAACAAATAGTACGTCCCGTGATATCCAGCTGCCCGCTAAGACCATTTTGGGGGAAACGCAGAGAGTTAAAACTGCTTACCTGGCAGACATTAGACCCCCTGCTGTAAACCAAGCGACAGTCGACCCGACGACGAGTGAAACAGGAAGAAATAAAGAGACTGAGATGAACTGTGCTTTCAAAGAGACTATGGACATGTGGGACCCCCCAGTTCC
Organism: Pholidichthys leucotaenia; assembly: GCA_020510985.1. NCBI lineage: Eukaryota > Metazoa > Chordata > Actinopteri > Cichliformes > Pholidichthyidae > Pholidichthys > Pholidichthys leucotaenia. Next base: position 75,238 of record JAJAQF010000034.1, read on the forward strand.
CCTTGATCATCTCTCGCCCATACAGCAAGAGCAAGTAAAACAGCTCCTACGGGAGGAACGGCAAGCGTTTTCCCATGATGAGTATGATGTAGGGACAATTCCCTCTTTACAGTTGAAGATCCGACTCAAGGATCCTACTCCTGTCAAAAGAACTTATGTCTCTGTTCCCAGACCACTTCATAAGGAAGTAAAGGAGTATTTACAAGACCTGCTTAACAGGGGCTGGATCACCAAATCCAAGTCATCGCATTCCAGTCCAATTGTCTGTGTGCGAAAGAAAGATGGAGGTCTGCGTTTGTGCTGCGACTTTAGAGAGCTAAACAAGAAGTCCATCCCCGACAGACACCCAATTCAATTCAATTCAATTCAATTCAATTCAACTTTATTTATATAGCGCCATTTCACAACAACAGTCATCTCATAGCACTATCAACTGTAGGGAGGACCCCCACAGTTGCAGAAAGACCCCAGCAATCAGGCGATCCCCTGTGAGCAAGCACTTGGCGACGGTGGAGAGGAAAAACTCCCTTTTAACAGGAAGAAACCTCCAGCAGAACCAGGCTCAGGGAGGGGCAGTCATCTGCTGCGACTGGCTGGGGGGTGAGGGGATAGAGAAGAAGAAAAGAACAGACATGTAGAGAGCAAACAGCACGATGGGGACTCAATCTATGGGAGAGAACAAACAAATGTTAATGACCAGCAAAAAAAAAAATATTTCATAGAGAGTGAGGAAAGGAGTGAGGCCCAGTGCATTACTGGAGGTCCCCCGGCTGACTAAACCTATTAGCAGCATAACTAAGGGAGGGTTCAGAAAACACATGATCCCTCCCTAATTGTAGGCTATATCAAAAAGGTAGGTTTTAGCCCTATTCTTAAAAACAGAGATCGAGTCTGACTCCCGAATCCAGATTGGCAGCTGATTCCACAGGAGAGGAGCTTGATAACTGAAGGCTCTGCCTCCCATTGTACTTTTGGAGATTCTAGGTATTACAAGTAAACCTGCATTTTGGGAGCGTAGTGCTCTGTTAGGATGATACGGTAGTATCAGATCTTTTAAATAAAAAGGAGCCTGATTGTTTAGAGCTTTGTAAGTAAGAAGAAGGATTTTAAACTTAATTCTAAACTCTATGGGAAGCCAATGAAGGGAGGCCAGAACCGGAGAGATATGATCTCTCTTTCTAGTACCTGTTAAAACTCTTGCTGCAGCATTTTGGATCAGCTGAAGACTTTTTAAAGATGTTTTAGGACAACCTGATAATAAAGAATTACAATAATCTAATCTCGAGCTAACAAAAGCGTGGATCAGCTTCTCAGCATCACTCTGAGACAAGATGCTCCTAATCTTGGCAATATTACGCAAATGATAGAAGGCAGTCTTAGAAACAAATTTAATATGTGAATTGAAGGACAAATCCTGATCAAAAATAACTCCAAGGTTCCTCACAGAGCTATTAAGAGAAAGAGTAACTGCATCCAAACTGAAAGTTTGATTTGGAAAGGAATTTCTAAGGTTTTTTGGACCAACAAGAATGACTTCAGTCTTATCTGAATTTAATAGCAGGAAATTACAAGTCATCCAAACTTTGATTTCCTTAAGACAGGCTTCTAACTTGGCTAATTGATTAGTATCATCTGGCTTCATTGACAGGTATAATTGTGTGTCATCTGCATAACAGTGAAAATGTATACAGTGCTTTCTAATAATGTTGCCTAACGGAAGCATATATAAACTAAAAAGAGTAGGGCCAAGCACAGATCCCTGTGGAACTCCATGACTAAGCTTTGAGCTGAGAGAAAACTCATCATTTACATGAACAAACTGGAACCTATCAGATAAATAAGATCTAAACCACTGCAACGAAGTTCCATTAAGTCCAACATAGTGTTCTAATCTATCAAGTAGAATATTATGATCAATAGTATCAAAAGCTGCACTAAGATCTAAAAGGACAAGTACAGAAACTAGTCCATTATCAGATGCAATGAGGAGGTCGTTAGTGACCTTCGCTAAGGCTGTTTCAGTGCTATGATGGATTCTAAACCCAGATTGAAACTCCTCAAATAAACCATTTCCCTGCAGGTGGTCAAATAATTGCATAGCAACAACTCTTTCTAAGATTTTTGAAATGAAAGGGAGATTAGAGATTGGTCTATAGTTAGCTAAAGCTCCTGGATCTAGCGTTGGCTTTTTGAGTAAGGGTTTAATTACAGCCGTTTTAAAAGCCTGCGGTACATGGCCTAAAGTTAATGAAGAATTGATTATATGAAGAATAAAGCTACCAATAAGTGGGAAGACTTCTTTAAATAACCTGGTAGGAATAGGGTCTAAAAGACAAGTTGAAGGTTTGGATGAGGAAACTATTTTGTCTAACTCACAAAGGTCGATTGGAGTAAACTCATCAAGACAGACATCAATAGAAGGAGTTGTAGTAGTTACAGTATTTAAGTTAACTGTGGGAAGAATCTGATTGATTTTATCTCTGATGGATGAAATTTTATTATTGAAAAAGTTCATAAAGTCCTGACTAGTAAGCTCTAAGGGGATGCTAGGATTGACAGAGTCCTGACTCTTTGTCAACCTGGCTACAGTACTGAAAAGAAACCTGGGATTATTCTTGTTCTCTTCTATTAATGCAGAGTAATAACTCGTTTTAGCTTTTCTAAGAGATTTTTTTATAAATTAAAAGATGATTTCTCCAAGCTAAATAGATTTCATCTAAATTAGTAGAGCGCCATTTTCTTTCTAATTGACGAGTCTTCTGTTTTAAGCTACGAGTTTCTGTGTTGAACCAAGGAGTTAAAAATCTCTGATTAGACTTTTTCTTTTTTAAGGGGGCCACCAAGTCTAGAGCCTGATGTAGAGAAGCTGAAACACTATCCACCATGTTATCAATTACAGAAGGAGCAAGCTGTCTATAACTTATTTCCGTTGTGTTGACACATGGCATAGAGGAAACAATCTGCATAAATTTGGAAACAGCATCATCTGAGAGGCATCTACTGTGATAATATTTTTCTTTAGGAGCCAAATAGTCAGAAATAGTAAAATCAAAGGTTAACAGACAATGGTCTGACAGTACAGGGTTATGAGGAGACACTACCAGATTTTCTATTTCTATGCCATATGTCAGAACAAGGTCCAATGTATGGTGGAGGTAATGAGTAGAATTTCCTACTTTCTGAGAAAACCCAATCGAGTCTAATATTGAATTAAAAGCCACATTAAGGCAGTCACTATCTACATCCACATGTATATTAAAGTCCCCTACTATAATTATTCTATCAGATTTCAGCACTAAATCAGCTAAGAAATCAGGAAATTCGGATAAAAATTCTGAATAGGTTGATGGGGGACGATAAACTATGGCAAATAAAATTGGGTTTAACCTGGAATTGCTAAAGTGCCCAATACTGAGGACCAGGCCCTCAAAGGAATTATAACATGTTTTTTGCTTTACATTAACTAGTAATTTGGAATGGTAAATTGTTGCTACTCCTCCTCCACGACCAGAACTTCTGGGATTTTGACAGTTTAAATAACCAGAGGGAGTTGATTCATTTAAACCAACATAATCCTCTTGTCCTAACCAAGTCTCTGTAAGGGAAATTAAATCAATCTGATGATCAATTAATTCCCCGCATACAAGATATGCTAAACAGTTTAAGTGGGAGTGTGTGGTTTTCAGTCCTCGACCAAGGGAAGGCGTATCATCAGGGTTTCCTGGAAGAGTCGAGTAAGCCCCTCACTGCATTTATCACTCCCTGGGGTTTGTTCGAGTGGGTAAGAATTCCATTTGGTTTGTCCTCAGCACCAGCAGCATTCCAAAGATCTATGGAGGAGTGCTTGTGGGGGTTGAGAGGTGATATTTGTCTGCCTTACCTCGATGATAACCTTGTTCATTCACAGACTTTTGAAGATCACTTGCGAGACCTGAGAAGCGTCCTGCACCGCTATCAAAGCCATGGGGTGAAGCTGACTCCCCGGAAATGTGAGTTATTTAAGCAGCGGGTACGTTTCCTTGGTAAAATGGTAACAGGACAGGGCTACACCATGGACCCTGCAGACATTGCCCCGGTGCAGACACTCAAACAGCAGCAACCTTCCACTGTTGGAGAGCTAAGGAAATTGCTAGGTTTTATTTCATATTACCGCAGCTATATTCCAAACTTCTCTCGTATAGCAAAGCCTCTTTACGACCTTCTTGCTAACGATCACACAGACAAAGCAAAGAAAAACTCAAAGAAACATGTCAAAAAGAACGATGGTGGCCATTTTTTTGTATATTTTTTCATATATTTCTGCAAAGTGTGGTTAGTCTGAGTAAATAACTGCATATATTCCTGTATATATTTGCATCCTTTTATAGAAACGTGGACAGACTGTAATTTACTGTACATACTCTGTTATCATTGAATCCTTATTTAAATCCTCCACCTGAACAATGAGAGCAAGTTTTTTAGCCAAAGTCAAATTCCTTGTATGTGTTGTGCATACTTGGCCAATAAAGCTGATTCTGATTCTGATTTGCCCTCATCCCATGTAATCAGGTGGCGCCCAGAGCACCAAGCAGTAGTTTGTCAGCTTGTTGACCTTCTTTCCCAACCCCCAGTGTTAGGTTACCCGAACTCTGAGGAACCCTTCATTGTACACTGTGACGCTTCACAGGAGGGGCTTGGGGCGGTGTTATATCAGCGACAACAAGACAAACTGGTGGTGATAGCGTATGGCTCCAGGACACTGTCAAATCCAGAGAAGAACTACCACCTTCATTCAGGGAAGCTGGAGTTTCTTGCCATGAAGTGTGTGAGGTTTCGGGATTATCTGTACTATTCTCCGCCATTCACTGTCTATACAGACAATAATCCCCTAACGTATGTGCTCACCACCGCAAAGTTAAATGCAACCACACAGAGGTGGGTAGCAGAACTAGCTGATTTCCAGTTTGTGATTAAGTATCGCCCTGGAAAAGCAAACAGAGATGCAGACGGTCTTTCACGTATGCCCCTAGATATGGAGCAGTACATGAACAAATGCACACAGAATGTTGATCCTGATGTAATGAATTGTGTGGCGCAGGCAGTCAAGGTAAAGTCACAAGAAAATGAACCATGGCTCTGCCCAGTCACCATTTCTACTCTCATTAGTGAAGCAGATCAAGAAGCCAGCTCTGTAGCTGAAATATCAAAGACTGCTCTAAAAAGAGCTCAAGAAGAAGACTCTGTGATTGGAGAAGTGTTGCGCTATGTGTTGTCAAAACAATGGCCAAGAAGTGGAAAGCAGTTGAACAGTAAAATTGCAGCTTTAGTCAGGCAAAAACACAAGCTGTACTTGGAAGATGATGGACTGCTTTACAGGAGAACGGCATTACATGACCAACTACTTCTACCCCAAAAGTTTCACAAGCTCGTGTTCAAAGAGCTCCACGAAAACATGGGCCATTTAGGGGTAGAGAGAGTGATGAACTTGATAAGAGAGCGTTTTTATTGGGCTCATATGCAAAGAGATGTGGAGCACTACATCACTAAAGTTTGCAGTTGTTTGAAGAACAAACGTCCCAATAAGACAACAAAGGCACCACTGACTAACATTGTCACCACGTATCCATTCGAATTAGTGTCAGTGGATTTCCTGCATTTGGAGAAGTGCAAAGGAGGATATGAGTATGTAGTAGTAGTAGTAGTAGATTAGTTTATTTGACAGGGACAGTGCAATAAACATAGACAATTAATCAAAGACAATCAATCTGATGTGTTGCACATAGAGTGTATAGCTATTAGCTAATTTGCAACTCTTGTCCCTGGATGGGCTTTAGAAAAAAGAATCAAGATAAAAATATACACAATAACCACATACATCAATGCAGAAAAATTATAAATACACAATTATAAATATTATAAATATTATAAATACACAAATATAACAGCCTGACTCACCTTTAACATAAATATTATAAATACACAAATATAACAGCCTGACTCACATTTAACACATATAACATAACTCACATTTGCCTATTTCAGGCCTTCCTCCCTCCGTCACTCACTATAAACAAACACATTTATTCCTTCCCTTCATTCACTCTCACTTTGCAGACAAATAATTCATACATGAGTACATTCTTGTTTATTTTTCAGCCAGTTTTTAACATTTTTAGTGAATGTTTTAAAGTCCGTTATTATTTTAATTATATCCTGTATATAATGTATATCCTGGTTTTAATGGACCACTTCACTCGTTTTGCCCAGGCTTACCCTTGTCACAACAAAGCCGCCCACACCGCTGCTGAGAAGATCTTTGGAGATTTTGCCCTCAAGTTTGGCTTCCCCACACGACTCCATCATGATCAGGGTAGAGAGTTCCAAAATAAACTTTTTGCAAAACTCCAGGAGTACAGTGGTGTGCAGGGGTCCCGAACAACGCCCTACCATCCCCAAGGGAATGGGCAGGTGGAACGATTCAATCGTACACTGTTGGCAATGCTCAGAAATTTGCCCAAAGCAGCCAAGGAAGACTGGAAGTCCTCTCTGGCCAAAGTGGTTCATGCCTATAATTGTACGCGTAGTGAGGTTACGGGGTACACGCCATATTTTCTGCTATTTGGCCGTAGTCCAAAGTTGCCTATTGATCTAATGTTTGGCCTCACAACAAGAGAGCAGAGTGTTTCTCAGCAGGAGTATGCTAAAAAGTGGAGAGCTACAATGACTGAAGCTTACAAACTCGCTTCTAAAACAGCAAACAAAGAAGGGATGAGAAGTAAAGCACTTAATGATAAAAAGGTTCACGGTGCTGAGTTGTCCGCTGGATCCAGACTACTGGTCCGAAACTTGACCGAAAAAGGTGGGCCAGGAAAATTAAGATCATTCTGGGAAGACAAGGTGTATGTCGTGACCCAAAAGAAGTACCCAGACAGTCCAGTATATGAAATCAGACCTGAAAAGGGCAAGGGACGCACTCGGGTCATGCACAGAAACCTTTTGCTACCCTGTGACTTTCTTTCCATGGAAACAGTGGAGCATGCCTCCAATAAAACAAGAGAAAGAGAGTCTAAAAGACAAAGGAATGTGGACAGACAAAACAACACAGATGATGAAGATGACGAGGGTTGGAGTACCATAATCGGATTACGAGCTGGGAAGGATCAAAATCACCGTCCACTGAGAGCCGATGCACCGGAGTTCTACCCGCACAGTGACACTACTCCGGAGGATGAGGACCAGGACCTAGATGACGTCACGCAGGTGCAGCTGGCACCAGAGGTCAACAATCCGGTGGTCCCAGATCCAGCTGAGGCAGACCAGGACCAGGGTGATGAGGTGTCGGAGTCCAGTTCCAGTGACCAGGAGAGACCTGACGAGATTCCTGCTAAAACGTATCCTTCAAGAATAAGTAAACAGCCGTTGAGGTTTACTTATGCAAAGTTAGGCCAACCTTGCACTTCATCTGTTTAGAACAAATGTGTAGAAGCTAGAGATAACCATTGTTCAGACATAAATGTTTTGGAAAGTAAATGAGTAGCGACTAAACTCATTACCAAGTTACTTTTATGGTTGATTAAAAAGAAAAAAGAAAAAAAAATGAAAAAAACAAAAAAAGAGATTTTCAGTCTGTTACTAAGGCACAGGCATTACACAAAGGTTTATTTGGTAGGCTATGACTAGATTGAGTACCCTTACTCTCAGGAAAGATGCAGATACCCACCATGATGGATGGAGCGGTTGATAGTTATCGTGCACAAAGACCTCTTCTGCAAACGTATTGCATGGAATAGGAGATACATGCTGTACTATGGACTCTTACCAGTTTGCATCTCTATGGACTTTAATGAACTCTGACTCCTGTTTAGTAATATCTTACTTACATGAGATACATGGTTACCAAATGTGGACTGTGAAAGAAGAGAAAAAACAGTAGTTTTTTTGGAAAGTGGTAATGTCGGGACGACATTAAATTTTTGAGGGGTGAGTGTAGGAAAAAGTCAATTTTGGACAACCTCTAGAAAACCCCCCAGAAAACAGTGTTGATTAGATGCTAATGGCTAATAGAGACATTCCTAAAAAATGTATCTAAAAGACTGTAATTTAAATATTAATGGTAAATAGGAGCATTTATGGGAAATGTCACTAAAGGACTGAATCTGAACTGTTTGGATGTAAACTGTTAGTGAAAGCAGTAGCGCTTTTGCACCACAGGTGGCGCTCAGTAGTGATAAGACAATGTACAGTGTTAGAGAACCAGAGAAGAAGAGTAGCGAATGTTCCAGAGACGGAGTGTAAAGAAAATGGTGTCAAGTGATGTGGCCGTTGCTGGCTGATGTGCCGTGTAAGTGTGGGCCGTGCCGTGTGTGGTGGAAAAGTCAATAAACTGCTGCAAAGTCTGACAGCTTGGCCATCATCCTTTCCCCTTCGCCCTCCTGGGTGTAACAAAACTTGGTAGCAGAGGACGGTTCAGTCGTGTCTAAGACGGTGAGTGTGCAAATAAAAAAAAAAGAAAGGCCGTAATGATGGAACTGGAGCAGCTACAAGATAAGCTAAGCGAGGCCTTGGTGCCATTACAGGCCGAACAGCTAAACGAGGTCTGTTTATTTAAAAAGATAAGCCCAGCTGAGCCGTCTAAAAAGTACATGCTGATACGACTGTTAATCGAGGAGGTGGAAAAAGCCATTGAAAGCGAAGAGGAGGATGTAGCCCGCGCGTTTCTGCTAAAGCTAATAGCATGTGCTACCGAAGCTAAGCGAAGCAAACCGTTGACACAGGCAGCGGCAGCGGCCGGCACGAGCCGAGAGACAGAGGCACTCGTCAGTTTACAAAGCCAATATGCCGCTCTGCATGAAAGTATCCTTGATTCAGCTAAAAGGGTTGAAGAGGAGATAGCGAGGCTGACCGATGACGAGGCCGCGCAGCCACCGAGCCACCATTTTGTGACACAGCCCGAGGCCGCACAGCCACAGAGTCGCCATTTTGTGACACAGCCCGCGGTCCCCGCAGCGCCCCTACTGCCAGAAGTGACCATTAAATGGGAGTTTAAGATAAATGGACAGATAGGGGAGAGGGGCCAAAAAGACAGGTTGTCTTATTTCAACCTCATTCACCAGATCAATAAACCGCTGCAAAGTCTGACAGCTTGGCCCTCATCCTTTCCCCTTCGCCCTCCTGGGTGTAACACACTACAATATTAAGTTATGTTCTGTCGGAATTGCAGGAATGAAGAGACTGGCAATTTCTCTCTTTTCTCGCACGAGAAGGCATGCCATTTTTATTCTCCAGCGGCAGTGACAAAAAGCAACAGCTGAAAATGCTAGCTCTAAACAGTGGCAGTGGCATTACAGCAGCCGATAGGAAGAGACTGAACAAACTGATCAAGAAAGCTAGCTCTGTCCTGGGGCAATGCCTTGACCCAGTGCAGGAGGTAGGAGAGAGAAGGATGGTGGCTGAACTGTCATCTCTGCTGGAGTCCGAGTTCCATCCTATGCAGGACATCCTGAACGCACTGAGGAGCTCATTTAGCAGCAGACTACATCATCCTAGGTGCGCAACCAAGAGGTTCTGCAGGTCCTTCCTACCTACGGCTGTCAGACTGTATAACCTAAGCAGGACTGCTCGCAGAGATAGCAAAAAAAACGTGACGACCTAATAGTATTGAATGCAAAAGACGCAATAGACTTACACAATGGTCCCCTCCAGTATACAACTAGGACAATATCGGTCGCTACGGAGGGTGACAATATGTATGGTACATATTCATACTATGTAGGATAACTAAGTAGACGGTTATGCTGTTTATTCCATCTAGCTACAATGCTCCGCACTGTGTGTATATATATTTATATATTTATTCCATCTAGCTACAATGCTCCGCACTGTGTGTTTGTATATTTATATGTACATATGTATATTCGCTGCTCTTGTTTTTCTTGTCTTCTTGATTGTTGCTCTGAGTGTTGCTATCCCTGTGCTGTTGCAATCCTGGAATTTCCCCATTGTGGGACTAATAAAGGCTTATCCTATCTTATCTTATCTTAAACTGAGGTCCTTCAGCGGCTGCCTAGAGAGGTGTCTGATGAGAAAGCCTGAGCGCACAACTATAACTGCCTAAACAGAATGCAGAGCAAGCAAGACAGCGCCAGCAACCCCCACAGAACACAAATGCCCCGAAGCCAGCAAGCCCCAGGACAGCCACGCAACTGCCCCAGGAGAGATCGTCCAGGGAGGCCGGGCCACAAAGCGGCCGGACCAGCCTGCCCCCACCCAGCCAGTGGGGCAAACACCAGCCACCAGGCCCCATGCGCCAGAAGGCCAACGCCCTCCCCCTTCCCCCGGGCTGGAAACCGACCCGTGCTGGGGCCGTGGGCGTGGACCCCACCCCAGCACCCCCGACCCACGCCCCAAGAGCCTCCAGGCCCCCACGCCCTGGGAAGGTGGCAGAATGGCACGGGGAGCCCCACGGGGGGCCAGCCCCCCCAGTCCAAAGGAGCCCACGCAATCAGGAGGTACCAGGAGGCGCCATCCCCTCAGTCCAGCACCCTTCACCAGCACATACACTCACTCTCACGCACTCACACCCTCATGCTCTCACATGCAGTCACTCATACTCACACGCACTTGCTCACTCACTTTCACTCTCACGCTCACTCACCCTCTCCTTCACACAATTTTACACTTGCACTCCCACACTCAGATTCATTCACTCTCACCCACTCCCATACTTGTTCAGTCTCGCTCCCATTCCCACTTGCCCTCACAGTCGCTCACACTCACACACTTCCTTACACTCATGCTCACTCATATATACACTCTCATTCACGCTCTGACTTACTCACTTGCTCACTCACTCTCTCTCTCACTACCTTGTTCGCACCTATTCACTTGCAGTTCAGCCTTGGGGTGACAACAGCATGACGGAAACCAGGTCACCAGGCAGGCTCCAGGCCCCCGGCAGGAGGGCGGCAGGGGTGAAGGAAGACCCCCACCGCCCCACTCCCCATGCGCGAATCATGATGGGTGAGTGTTATTTGTGTGGTGTCATTGGGTGCAGGTGTGTGAACTACCAAAGTGCAGTTAAAATTGGGGGGGGATGGTGTGATTGGTCATGGCCACAGGCAGTGGGCTGCTTCTGTGGCCACATGTCAGGTCAGAAATTGGCTTGCTTGCTACCGGATAACCATGAAAATCGGTGCCATCTACCTCATGGGTCGGGCCGTTGGTGACTCAATCGGCAACCTAGCCCTTCCGAGGGTGTGGAGGGTGAAACTGGGCATCCTGGCAGTACTAAAAACAATATCTGTCACAAGTCTGTGGTGGACCACTCCCAGTTACACAGGGTGAGACTGGACATCCTGGCAGATAAGCACATCTGTCGCAAGGTCTGTGGTGGACTTTTGGCAGTCGGTGCATCGTGACATACACTACACAAAGAGCAGAGATAAACAAACCTATCTTCTGGTCAGTCACTGCAACAGATACTGGAGTCGGTTTGTCTTGGCCTGTTCTTGCCACTGATAATACTTTTATCTGCCAAGAATGTGCCACTAGTACAGCAATAGCTAGCGGTACTCAAATACTTTGCAACCAGTTTCATGAAATGGTCGGTCAGAAAGCAACTCATACTGGCTCGGACGTTGCCTGGGTTAACAAGGTCAGGAGTTCCTGACAGCGGAGGGTGAAGGACAGAGCTATGGGGAGGAATCTGATCAGACCAAAATGAAACAGTCATTGTCACCCCCGACAGACTGCTATGATGATGATGATGATAGTACTGCATGAGTTTATTGACGATACACAGAAGAAATTCAATATTCCACTGAACTCCATCACTGAACAATGACATAAACTAAAATAATTATAATGATGACTGAACAAGTCCCATTCCCCAAAGTGAAGATTCACTATTATGCTGAATCTCAGTGATAAAAGATCAGACAAATCAGTGATCTGACAAATAAACACGGTGGCGCAGTGGTTTAGCACTGTGGCAGCACAGTTTTACCCTCGGCCGGGGGATCGCGGGGATCATGAGATCGTGGGTTCGATCCCAGCCCCCGACCCACAGTGAGCTGTGTGGAGTTTGCATGTTCTCCCCGTGTTGCGCGGGTTTACTCCGGGATTTCTCTGGTTTCCTCCTGCACACCAAAAACAAAAAGGTTTAGGGCGCTCGCGCATGCAGCGACCAGCAGCCGGTGGCTTGTCACCAGACTGCAAACCAAGTCTACCTACGGGTACAAATAAGTAAAAAAAAAAGGATCTGAAACAGTCGCTAATATTGGATGTCCCATTCATTTTCAATATTTAGGTATTCTGTAATTAATAGTCACACAATCAAATCAATCTTAGAGCCATTTAGTCCCTTTCATATGTGTCCCAGTCTAACATGTGATTGCCTCCATCTAGGCTCCACCTCTGGATTCCACGTTCAAACACAGCCTACATCTGGACCTGGAAAGCCTGACTGGGATCCCTGTTTCAGACAGGAATACTTGGTTCTACGGGCAACATACTAGTATAGTTAACGACAGATAAATTTGTATGTAAAGTATAGAATCTAAAGAAAATGTATATCATGATATATTTTGTTCCTGTCAAATAAAATTACTGATATTGTGATATGAAATTCTGGTCATATCACAGCCCCAGTGTGAACATGTGATTTGTATGAATGGGTAGATAATGGAACCTGTTAACCACTGGTCAGCCAGCGTTCTGGTTTTTTAAATACCTACATACAAGTCCCGGGAAAAAAAACCATGAGTGCCTGGTATCATTGGAAAGCTGAGAAAACGTATTTTCTAAAAATACAAATGTTTTTATGGAAGACGTAACTCCAGTCTGATTGAACGTGAGTTTTAAAACTGTCCAAAATATGAACAAATCATCTTTTTCCGGGTCCGTTTTTGTGCACTTCCTACAAATTAAATATCATTTTGAAGGTCTTTCAATACAGAATATGGAAAAAACGTGACCTCAGTTTTGATAATTTCCTCAAAGTGACTCATTATGCCAGCACAGGTTACATTTGTTTAGCTTCAATAATTTAGCTAAGATATTGTGTGAACAACAGACAAAATCCATGATTTTAGAGTGATTGCAGTCACTATAAAATCCACACATTTTTGTGGATATTATTTTTATTTTAACCTTTAGTTATACAGGGTCGTTCCACTGAGAGGCCACCTCTCCTTTTCCAGGACGCCCTGTTCACACTCACACCAAGAAGCTGCCCAGTCCAACCCCAGACTGACCTGTGGCCACTGAGCAGCTCCACTGGAGCAGTTGGCATTCGGGAGGGTGGGGCAAACACTGCTCTGTTATCTGTCCCACCCAGATCTGATCCTGCCGGTCCAGGGATCGAACATGCGACCCTCCGCTCACCGGTCCACATCCCTAACCATTAGGCCACCACTGCCCACCCTACATAGAAAATATGACCAGCGTTCAGGCCTGTACACACCACGAGGATAAAAAAAAAAAATAACCATAGAAATTAACAACAACTAGTCTAAAGATAAAGATGTGAGCTTCCTCACTGATGGACGATGTTATGTTATACAAAAATAAGTTAACATATATAATAAGATGCAGTAAAAGAGACTATTACAGTAAAGAACTGGAAAAAAACAAAGACAATATTAAAAATACATGGACAATAATCAACAGTATCCTTGGAAATAAAAGCAGAAATACCAGCTACCCAACTAACATTCCAAAAAATAATAAATCGACTCCGAATGTGAATATAGCTTCACCTGCAGATGAATTTAATAATTTTTTTGTTAACATTGGACCTAAACTGGCCCGAGAAATACCCACTACGGTGCCTACAGGTGATTCAACATGCAATAACACTGCTGTAAAAGACACCATCTTCATAAAGAACACAGACGAAAGAGAGGTCATTGAAATTGTTAAATCGTTCAAAAGTAAAACATCTACTGACTGCGATGGTATTGATATGCTACTAGTCAAAACTGTTATCGAATGCATAGTGAAACCACTGACGTATATCTGTAACCTGTCTCTCCAATCAGGTATATTTCCCAATGCAATGAAAATAGCTAAAGTAATTCCGATTTACAAGACAGGCGACAGAGGGGAACTCTCCAACTACAGACCAATTTCACTATTACCGCAATTTTCCAAGATACTTGAAAAAATATTCTATGAGAGAATTGACAACTTCATACTGAAGAATGATTTATTGTGTGAGCAGCAATATGGGTTCAGACACAAAAGGACAACAGCATATGCCTTAATGGAATTTACAGAAAAAATATCAACAGCCATTGAAAATAAAGAGTATTCAGTTGGAGTATTCCTGGATCTTAAAAAAGCATTTGATACAGTAGATCACAATCTATTATTAAAGAAACTACAAAATTGTGGTATTAGAGGGGTAGCACTGTCCTGGTTAAGAAGTTACTTAAAGAATAGATATCAGTTTGCATGTGTTAACAACAAAAACTCAGAGCTACTGAAGGTCACCTGTGGAGTCCCACAGGGTTCAGTTTTGGGACCATTATTATTCAATATGTATATAAATGATATATGTAAAGTTTCAGAAAAAATGGACTTAATATTGTTTGCTGATGACACTAACCTGCTATGCAGTGGAAACAATTTGGAACAACTTCTGGATACACTCGGAAAGGAATTAGGAAAGCTGAAACTGTGGTTTGAGTCAAACAAATTAACGCTCAATTTAAGCAAGACAAAATTTATAGTCTTTAACAACCATCACAACTACCCAGTACCCAAACTCAGTGTAAATGGTGTAGAGATTGAAAGGGTATCCGAAACTAAATTCCTTGGAGTAATAATTGATAACAAACTGTGTTGGAAGCCACATATTAATTATATAAAAGGTAAAGTATCCAAATCAATTGCAATATTACACAGAGTGAAAAATTTGCTGAATCAACCCACACTATACACCTTGTATCATTCATTAATACTCCCATACATGACATATTGTAATGAAGTATGGGGAAATACATATAAAACAAACATATATCCACTCTTTATGCTTCAAAAGAGAGCTATTAGAATAATCAACAAAGCAGCTTACAGTGAACCAACAAACCCACTTTTTCTTAAACAAAAAACTCTCAAGTTGAAAGATTTGATCGACTTTAAAACCGCAATAATAATGTTCAAAGTGAAGAATCTATCACTGCCCACAAATATCCAAAAGTTGTTCCAAACAAGGGAGAAACGATATCACTTCAGAGGAACATGTATATTTCAAAAGCCTACAGTGAGAACAACCACCAAGCAACACTGTATTTCAGTGCAAGGTGTCAGATTATGGAACGATTTTGGACCTGAATTAAAATCATGTACAAAGCTTGGACAATTTAAACAAAAACTAAAGGAAGAAATACTCCAAACATATTTACAAGACGACATGTAAACTCACATAAGGATTGACATTTCCAGCCTGTGTTGTGTTGTAGCTTAGTTTTTCTTTTTTTCTCTGTGACACTATGTCTTAGATTTGTTTTTGAATAGTAACCGCTTAACTTAGACTAGCTCAGTTTTCTTTTCTCTCAGTCACATTTTGTCTTAGCCTTGTTTTAAATTGTAATCGCTCTTGTCTTGTTTTCTCTTTTTTCTCCTTTGAATTCTTGGATGGAATATGGGTGGGCAATATAAGCTGCGGCTTCAGCCATCACCCATTTCGGATAACTCACGTGGAATTGTATAGTAGAAGGAGTCTTTGTCTAATCTGACCTTGTTGTTATATTATACAGTTTCTTTTAACCTGTAATGTACTATCCGAAATAAATAAATTCATTCATTCATTCATGTTGCTCTGGAACAGCAGAGCCAAACATGAGCTGCACGCTCCAGACAACGGCTTCACATCACACCGTACTGCTTCTCCTGCTGAGGGACCAGACCGACTATGCTGCTGCTGCAATCAGAGAATCCTGAAGGATTTTTTTAAACTCCACCTTCCATGTTTCTAGACGCTCCGTTTGGGGCAACATGTTCCATGTCTGCAGACAAGGCTGGAATTACAGAAATCCAAGGCTTTCATCAACAACTGAAGAAAGGTATTTGTCACGTTAATGCAGGACCTCAAATGTGTGCAGTGAGGTTCTGGTGGAATGTAAAGAGGAGAACAATGAGGAGTTATCAGAATGAGCTGCTGTGATGCTGCAGGATTTTATTACACAACGACCCAATGAAGAAACACGACAAGAACACTTCAGTGTTACATGAACCCAGATTTTCTTTCAACTTTTACACCAACATCTATTGCCTTTTTAACCTCACCCTTTCCTAAATCCTGACCTCTTCATGTTCATTTAGGGTTCTAAATTCCATCTCCTGTAAAAATAAAATGGTATTTGTTTCTATAGCTCTTCTTTTTTCATCTTGGGATGAGCAAAGCGCTGAACAGATTGGGCGATCTCCCCACTCCCACATTGATCACATGTTCACAGACAATATTACCAAGATGGCGGGAGACGAACCCCTGACCTTCTGATCACGGTGTTATGGTTCGTATGCTGACTCTGTCGGCACTCGGGCTGTGAGGTAACTCTCCGTTCTCTCCTCTGGCGCACTTCTAGACGTTTATTGTGACAGCGTCTCGGCGGGGCTTCTGGCTGTCAGTGGAGCCCTGCTGAACAGCCTGATTCCAATCAGCTGATGAGCCTTCATCAGCTGATTAATCTATTCAGCCCTATTTAAGGGAGCAGCTCTGTTTGCTCAGGGCTGCGATCACGCCTGCTTTCCAGTCTGGCTTCCCTAACCCCGAAGTCAGTTCTTCCCAGTGTTCAGGTTCCGCCCTCGCTGACTATATGTAAGTGCCTCGTCTTTATTAGTGTTTTGCCCCACGAGGCTTGTTATTTTGTCATTCTGTCCTTATTGAGTAAATGTACGAACTCAGCGGCTGCCTGCAGCGTCTCATTGATGGCTCATGAGAGCCATCCATAACAGGAGGTCGCAGCCCAAAGAGACGCCGGTGGACGTGAGTTTGTTTAATTGGACTTGAAGTTCCCCTGTTCAGCGTACCAGCGTGCTGGGAGATGGCGTCGCCACTCAAAGGCTATGCTACGAGCCTGGGCTACGAGCTAATAATGGCTCTCATAGAGATCGACGGAATCCTTTCCAACACTCGTAGCCTTCGATTCCCCAGCAGCTTGGGCTGGTACCTGGACCTCGCCGAGGCAACTATCAACCGCCATCCTCGTTACGCTGACCATCCTGAGATCACAGTGAGGAGGGCGGACATCGCTGCTCAATGGGAGAGACTCCGTGGGCTGGAAGGAAACTCCGGCAGGAAGCCAAAGACTAGGCATCCTCGCTCCTCGCTTCGGGATCCCGTTCCTGTCCTCGTTCCAGGCCAGGTGTTCGCACCGCCCAGGGGTGATCCCCGAAGGAGTGAGACGTCAGTCGGGATTCCCCCGGAGAAGTTACAACAGTCAGCTGTTTCCATCCGGGACCGAGTGGCTGCAGCTCACTCCGCCATTCACCCCACGCAGATCATCAAACATGTGACAGCGGCAGTCAGGCTGGTGGAGAGGAATCCGGCGTTAAGTGATTATCCAGAGTACGCCGACCTGCGTGCTTCTGTTTCTGCGCAGGAGCGGCGTTTCCCGAACCTCTCCTTCGCCTCGCCCTCTGCCGGTAACCGTCGTCACACTGCTAACAGTAAGCCTCAGCAAGAACCCCGTCCAGATCCTGTTTCGGGTCTTCGAAAAGACTCTCCCTCTCTGACAGCTGCCTCTACATCTCGTCTGGAGGGAATTCACACAGCCTCTCCCCCCCGGGTCGTCTATTCCTGCTGTTCCGTCAGCTCCTTGTGCCTGGATAGCCTCGGCTGTCATCCCCTCTTCCTCGACGTCTTCCTCGGCTGCTGTGAGTACTAGGAGTCCTGCTTCGGCGACGCCCGTTATGGGTCCATCGCGAGCAGATCCTCCTCATCCTTCCAGGAGGCCCTCCGTCACCATCCAGCGGGGAAAGGGAGGAACGAAGTCCACTGCAGCAGGTTCCATCGGGCCTCTACGGATCAGGCAAGTAACTTTTCATTCGGTTCCCACATTGGATGAATTGCCTTGCTTGATTCCTGGGGGCGGAGTTCGGGGATCACAGTCCCCTGAACTCCCTCCACCTGCTGCAGTAATTAGTAATGGACCTGCTACCTTTGTGTCTCCTTCCCCTGAGCGTTCCGCGGCGCCAGGCCTACTCTGCCAGACGAGGAGGGAGCTTGCGGCCCTGGATAGCCTGGTTCCAGCCCTGCAGCCACGTCATGGGCAGAGGAGGAGAGCGGACTGCAGTTTGGAGTCTGCGCCGACGATGAAGCGTCCCCGGGTCTCCACGGAAGAGCGGTCCGAAGCAGCAGGTCGAGGATCTCCTGCCACCACGCCATGCGGGTCGTCTGCGTGGTCATCAGCATTGGAGGATCCTCAGGCTGTGGACATTATCATGCCAGCTGCGGGGCCCACCGTAGCTGAGTGGGAGCCAGAGGACATCCTTCTGCCTTCGGAACCCGGATCGTCGAAGTCCTGGACGGCGACAGAACTTGAGTGCAGGCAAGTGCTCTATTTTGTCTTCCTTCTATCTATTCTAAAGCATTTTTGCCTGTCTCTCGGGGAGACAAGCCAGGTGCAGCCGTCCGCTGCATCCGAGCTCGTCTCACTGGGCTCTGTCGCTACCAGTGATCCTGATCCCAGTTCTTCTTCTTCTCCTGAGCCTTCTCCCAGGGTCACCGGTGCGGAGTCAATCCCGGTCGCTGTGCTGGAGGTTCCTGGTTCGGGCTTGGAGGTCATTCCTGGTGCTGCGCTGACCCAGTCGGGGTCCATCGCGGGTGCAGCATTGACCCAATTGGGGGTCCGACATGGGTGCTGCTCCGACCCAATCGGGGGTCCATTGCAGGTGCTGCTCTGACCCAATCGGGGCCCATCGCGGGTGCTGCTCCAGCCCAATTGGGGTCTGTCGTGGGTGCTGCGCTGACCCGATCGGGGTCCAGCAGGGGCGCAGCGCCGGTTCGGTTCAAGGTCGGTGAGGGAGCTGAAGATCCTCTGCTGGCCCATCAACCTTCCCCCAACTCATCTGCACCGGGGGCCGTTGGGGTTCTCAATATTTGGCCCGGCTCTCCCTCATCTTCCCCCTCTCCAGGGAGGCCGTCTTCAATTTCTGTCCTGCGGTCCTGGTGGCTGAGTGATGCGGGTCGGCCACCTGAAGGACTGCCTCTCCTGTTTGGCATTCTGGGTTGGCCACCCGACAAACTTATCCTTTCGTTTGGTGATCTGGCCTGGCCGCCAGAAGAACTGTGTTTCCTGGCCTGAGACTGGAGTAAGCCGCCCAAACTGTTCCTTTTTCCTCTGGCAGCGATGTGGACGCTAGATGCAGGGCGGCCCCCCGAACTATTGGCTTTCCTGCCGTGGTGCTCAGCCTGCCGTCATCCCTGGGTTTTTTTTTTTTTTTCTTGTCTCTGCTTCTGTAACCTTTTGGGATGTGCTGGTGTCTTATTAATGAAACTGTGTATCTCACCGCTCCCTAGTGTGTGTTTTTTTTTTTTCCCCTCCCTCTGTTGTGATTATTCTTTCCGTAGGCTGGGAGATGTCCATTCGTTGCATGTAACGGTTTATTTGTATGGATTTAAACTGCAGGGTTTCAACATTATCTAGTGTGGGTTTTTTTCTCTCCCTTATTTGTGCTTATTATTCTGTCTATTTGTGCATTATGGAGTGTTTTTTGTTTTTTTCCATGTTCTGTAGTGTCTCCTGATGGTATTTTCTGTCTTCACCCTTGTCGCCAGGATCTAGCCCTCCTCGGCCTTTTTTCCCCCTCCTCCCTCCCTGGGGTGGTCTTGTTGGCCTCCCAGTTGGGGGGAGCCCGATGTTACACCGCGTCTAGAATCCGCGTCGGGAACGGGGGCAACTGTCATGGTTCTTATGCTGACTCTGTCGGCACTCGGGCTGTGCGGTAGCTCTCCGTTCTCTCCTCTGGCGCTCTTCTAGACGTTTATTGTGACAGCGTCTCGGCGGGGCTTCCGGCTGTCAGTGGAGCCCCGCTGAACAGCCTGATTCCAATCAGCTGATGGCCCTTCATCAGCTGATTAATCTATTCAGCCCTATTTAAGGGAGCAGTTCTGTTTGCTCAGGGCTGCGACCACGCCTGCTTTCCAGTCTGCCTTCCCTAACCCCGAAGTCAGTTCTTCCCAGTGTTCAGGTTCCGCCCTCGCTAACTATATGTAAGTGCCTCGTCTTTATTTATGTTTTGCTCCACGAGGCTTGTTATTTTGTCATTCTGTCCTTACTGAATAAATGTCCAAACTCAACGGCTGCCTGCAGCGTCTCATTGATGGCTCATGAGAGCCATCCGTAACACACGGTCCACCACACTCTTCCCTGCACTACAGCGGCGGTGAGGCTGATCTGATCTGAAAAGGTTTTGTCGCATTGATCAACTCTTCTGGAGCAACAGACAACGTGTCTTGTGCTGCAGCTGATGCAGCCATAGACGGAGCCTTTAAGTTTTGTCTTGTTCGAAATAAACAGAATCAAATCAGGATCAAAAAAACAAAAATTTATCTCAAATTTATGAGTAAAAAGTTGCAAATTTACAAAAGAAGGGTCACAACTTGATGGGAAATAAACTGGAAATGCAAGACAAGTTATTGCTGTTAATTTCTCTCCTTTAAATGTTAAAATGCAGAAATGATGAGAACAAATTCACCACATTTACGGGGATTCAACATATCCACCTTACTCCTGAGGGCGCTGCTGTAGGAACCATTATGGGGGAAACTTCCGGTTTCTGCTGAAGTCGTGTTAAATCAGTCAGCAAGAGTGGAGCAGTGGGGCGTTTAAAACGGTGTTTTGAAGCGGTTCAAACTGGTTTTAATGTATAGTTCACATACCTGTTTTGCAGTCAAGTGGCAGCTAATTTCAGCACTTGTAATTTTTGTGTTTTTGAATGTTCTGGCGTAGTTCTGGTCCTTGCTGCTGGTCTTGGTGTGAGGCTCCTCACCGATCAGCGCAGCTAAATCTGTGGCTTCAACACCAATGAGTCGATCCTACACTGAAAACTAACAAGGACTGTTGGTGTGATCGGTGGGACAGACCAGAGCAGCAGGTGTGTTTTCACTTGGATGAATGTCACAGACCTGACGTTTAGATACAGTCATGTGAAAAAATTAGGACACCCCATTTTCACCTTATTCCTAGCCCCCACAATGCTTTGCGTGAATTATGGTAGCAACTTCCGGTAGTAGTGTTTTCTACGGTAACAGAATGCTTCATCTTGGCGAAATAAATGATGACTTCGGCATCAGAGATGTGGGAACACGATATCTTGCACCTGAAAAAGGGTAACATCACCAACCACGACCCACAACTCTCGGGGATGGAAAGACGACCTCAAGAAGTGGCCGCACATTACTTACATGAGCATCATTAGCTACTTCCTTAGCTCCGTTGCTACCGACGGTAATGCGATGAACAATTGAAAAAGCTCTGAGGCGTATCAGTATCTGCACAGCAACAAGGTTGGTTGCATTTTGTTCAGAGCTGTTGGACATGATCGAGTGTACCTTAAAGCTGACGTAGAACCCAGTCAGAGCCATAAAGAACCACATCACCGTGCTTGGGTGCTGGTTTCAGCGTCAGGTGAAATACAGACAGCTGAATGCTCCTGCACCGCTGGACTGGGACGATCATGCAGTCATGCAGCTGCTGTACTGTGGAAGGAAACATTATTAACAATTTGTTGCTATATTGGAACCGTTTTATACTTTTGTTTCTGCAGTTATTGATTTATTATTGCACTTTTTATGTAGGTTGAGAATGCAGTCGGACAGGGGCAGACGGGGATGTCATGTACAGATGAACAGAGGAGGTGGAATGCAGGAACAAGAAAGAATGTAGAGCTTCAGAAGGTCAAGCACATCCATTTTAAATGATTCAAAGCAGATCACATTTACCCCAGCACATCAGAAACATCGGATCCTAAGTTTGAACCAATGCAGAACGACCCCAGAGAATTGTCCAGAATCACACAGATTTTAACAAGTCTGTAGACTCCAGTGTGATGGCCCCACTTTTTCAGCCGCAGACAGACTGTCTGCTGCAGGAGTGTTACAGGGTAGACGTACAGAATGTGGAGTTCTCTGAGAGCCAGTGTGATCTATTTGTACCACATACAGAACACAGCGCAACACTTACCTGTAAAAAATGTCAGACATTTTATGACACATATTAAATTAAGCCCTGCTCAGGCAAAGAAACTGACAGAGGAGACTCAGGCACAGAGCACATCACAGCTGTGGCCTGATGCAAGAAAGTTGCAGCTGACTGCCAGCACAGCAAAAAAAATAAAAAAAAAATAAATCCCAAAACGGATTACAACAAATCCACAAGAATTCTTGAATGAACACCTTCATGCCACCTTTGCAGGAAATACAGCAACGAAATATGGAAAAGAAAATGAAGAGAAAGTCATTCAATTCGTGGAAGATCACGGGCACACTGTGGAGAGGAAAGGCTTCGTGGTGTGTCCTGAACATCCCTGGTTTGGTGCCAGTCCAGATGGAGTTTTGGACTTGACACAGCTTCTGGAGATCAAGTGTCCACTGAAGAGCGCTGCGTCACTTGAAGAGTTTCTTGGTCGCCAAATGGAGACGTCAAGCGTTTAAGTGAGGGGAGCGATCTCATCTTTGCCAAAGGACACGGTGGACACTGTCTCCAGGTGAGTAAAAGGTTTTTAATCTTCAACTGCGTCTCATTCATACAAGTGTGAGAAATGTATTTTGTCTGTGTTCTTGTAGATCAGCTGACGATGACGTGCCTGGGGCTGCAGTGCTGTCAGCTGCTCATCTGGACAGCAACTGAGCACCCGGAGCTGGACGTTCTGCTTGACAAAGACTTTGCAGATGCATGAAACACCTGCAGGGTTTTGATTTTTCACACGTTGCCAAGATTAGTCGATGATTTCGCTGAAAATAATTTGAACCTGAGCTCAAAATCTGTGAATGTTTTGAAAACACAGTCAGTGTTAATAACCGTCACAGACAACTCTGATGTTTCACATTTTGCCTCTATTTCCATCTTTATTTGCACACAGGTTTACTTGGATGGAGGACATGTTATGGGACAGATAAGTTATACACAGCTGCTTTAAGTGTTACTGAACCCACACCTGAATATAGTTTCATGTTTTAGTGTTATTAACAGGTCAGAAATGTGTTAATGAACAGGGAGTAAACTGTCAAACTTTGACTGAACAATTACAATGTGAATGACAAACAGCAACTGATCGATTGGAAATTTAAGTTTTTCTGATCTTGCACAATAAATTAATTAATTAATTAAATAAATCAGAGTTTATCAGCAAGTGGTGGCAGACAAACATGAATGAAAACTGTGAGATGACAAGAATGTGGAACCATGGAATGTGGCAGTTGGTGACGTCATCTTCAGCTGGCAGTCAGTTCTCCTCTCAGATTCACAGCCCAGCACAGATCTTCAACATTTCATCCATTTTAAACACCAAGTTAACTGGCACAGTTTGTGAGAGAATCTTGTTCACCTCCAACCGCCTTCTTGCCCGTTCAACATGAATTCCAGCGTCAGCGATGCGCCGGGTGCGTGTCGCCTCCTCATTGGTCAGCTGGCATCCTTTGTGCGTGAATGCAGGAAGGATGAAGTTCACTCTCCGCTGCTCCAGCAGGTCCCCGATGGTGAAGCCACGGTCAGCATCACCTCATCTCCAGCACGCAAATAGTGCAGAAATGCTGAGTTCTGTGAAACGTTCCTGTCACTGCATCTGCCGCCATCAGCATCAGAAATGAACATTATCAGTCCTGAGGGAGAAACTGACACCAAGTATTTCACAGTGTTGTTTGCATAATAGTGACTGTCTGCCGAACCTCTGCAGTTCACATTTCTGGCTTTTTGCAGGACAGTTTCAGTGCAGTCAGTAACACAGGTTGTGTCTGGAAAATGTTCTTTCAAAGCTTGTGGCAACGTTGCTCTGATTGTGTCACGGGGAACCACAAAATGACATCCTTCATATGTTCACACATGACATCTATCCACGCTGCTGCAATTCTGCTCACCTGACCCTGTGATGTTTGAAACCGTTTTGCCAAATCAGCCATTGCAAAGTTTTGTCCTTATTTCATTAATGTCAGAAGAATTTGGTCTCCAACAGGCACTGTTGATGAAATGTGTGCAAAGGGCTCCAAGCAGGATCCAAGGGAGTGAACCAGGACGAACGAAGCCCCCGTGTCCAAGAGGGAGTCTGCATCCATCTCTACAACACTATGTGTGACAGGATGTGAGCTTGGGGGAGCAGCAGGCAGCACCCAGGTGAGGGAGGGTTCTTCAGAACAGGTGTGGTCCTCCAGTCCTGGAACTGACCACTGTGTCTGAGCATCACGTGATGGCCGTGGTGCTGGGTGGGCTTCCTCTTCTTGCTGGTGGATCTCATGGAGTTCACCTGAGGGACCCAAAAGCACAGTTGTTAGGAGCTTTAATGGACTTGCACATATGTCTACATTTATTAACTAATGCTGCTGGCAAATTTGAATAAACTTTGTTTTTGCTCATACAGACCTATTCTGATAATTGATCAAAATCTGATTGATCTGCACTTTGTGACAATTTAAAAATTAAAGCAGCCGAAGCAGACAATATGTCCATATCCTTGCACTGCAATATACAGATGTGGAAAAAATGAAGAGACCAATGCAAAATTATCCCTTTATTTGGTTTTACTATGTCTACATACAGTGGGGAAAAAAGAGTATTTAGTCAGCCACCAATTGTGCAAGTTCTCCCACTTAAAAGATGAGAGAGGTCTCCAATTTTCATCATAGGTATACCTCAACTATGAGAGACAAAATGAAAAAAAAAAAAAAATCCAGAAAATCACATTGAAGGATTTTTAATGAATTAATTGGTAAATTCCTCGGTAAGATAAGTATTTGATCACCTACAAACAAGCAAGATTTCTGGCTCTCACAGACCTGTAACTTCTTCTTTAGAATCAGAATCAGAATCAGAATCAGAATCAGGTTTATTGCCATTGTTCATGTAGTACACAAACTAGGAATTTGTCTCGGTACAATGCTGCAACATTAAACATGATAAGATAAGAGAAATAAACTATACATGTAATAAAGTGTAGGATAAGATAGAGGCTCCTCTGTCCTCCACTCGTTACCTGTATTAATGGCACCTGTTTGAACTCGTTATCAGTATAAAAGACACCTGTCCACAACCTCAAACAGTCAGACTCCAAACTCCACTATGGCCAAGACCAAAGAGCTGTCAAAGGACACCAGAAACAAAATTGTAGACCTGCACCAGGCTGGGAAGACTGAATCTGCAATAGGTAAGCAGCTTGGTGTGAAGAAATCAACTGTGGGAGCAATTATTAGAAAATGGAAGACATACAAGACCACTGATAATCTCCCTCGATCTGGTGCTCCACGCAAGATCTCACCCCGTGGGGTCAAAATGATCACGAGAACGGTGAGCAAAAATCCCAGAACCACATGGGGGACCTAGTGAATGACCTGCAGAGAGCTGGGACCAAAGTAACAAAGGCTACATCAGAAACACACTATGCCACTAGGGACTCAAATCCTGCAGTGCCAGACGTGTCCCCCTGCTTAAGCCAGTGCATGTCCAGGCCCGTCTGAAGTTTGCTAGAGAGCATTTGGATGATCCAGAAGAGGAGTGGGAGAATGTCATATGGTCAGATGAAACCAAAACAGAACTTTATTGTAAAAACTCAACTTGTCGTGTTTGGAGGAGAAAGAACACCATACCTACTGTGAAGCATGGGGGTGGAAACTTCATACTTTGGGGCTGTTTTTCTGCAAAGGGACCAGGCCGACTGAGCCGTGTAAAGGAAAGAATGAATGGGGCCATGTATCGTGAGATTTTGAGTGAAAACCTCCTTCCATCAGCAAGGGCATTGAAGATGAAATGTGGCTGGGTCTTTCAGCATGACAATGATCCCAAACACACCGCCTGGGCAATGAAGGAGTGGCTTCGTAAGAAGCATTTCAAGGTCCTGGAGAGGCCTAGCCAGTCTCCAGATCTCAACCCCATAGAAAATCTTTGGAGGGAGTTGAAAGTCTGTGTTGCCCAGCGACAGCCCCAAAACATCACTGCTCTAGAGGAGATCTGCTTGGAGGAATGGGCCAAAATACCAGCAACAGTGTGTGAAAACTTACAGAAAATGTTTGACCTCTGTCATTGCCAACAAAGGGTATATAACAAAGTATTGAGATAAACTTTTGTTATTGACCAAATACTTATTTTACTGAGGAATTTACCAATTAATTCATTAAAAATCCTTCAGTGTGATTTTCTGGATTTTTTTTTCTCATTTTGTCTCTCATAGTTGAGGTATACCTATGATGAAAATTGGAGACCTCTCTCATCTTTTAAGTGGGAGAACTTGCACAATTGGTGGCTGACTAAATACTCTTTTTCCCCACTGTATGTTTGAGTAAAATGAACAGTTTTGTTTTATTCTCTGACCTGCTGAAAACAACTCAGCCAAATTCTAAATCAAAATATCGACATTTAGAGCATTTATTGACAGAAAATGACAAGTGGCCAAAACAACAAAAAAGAGGTTACTTTTTGATGTGCTTTTAGATTAAATAATGCAAAGGAAACACGTTGTAGAAGAGCTTGGAATAACGAGGCGATGTGACTTATAAACCAAAGTTTATTATCAGCTTCGCTCCTCTAACAAGTCTCATCTAGTGCAGCAGCAGAAGAAGTAAGAGAGCGAACACATTCGGCTCTGCGTACTTATACTCACACACAACAAAAGACATGCATGTCAAAGCTGACATCCCCCATTAACTTAATTCCCCTCCTTTGTCTCCGTACCCCTCCACCTGGCCCTGGGAGGTCAGGGCGACCTATCTGGTCTCCACCGCAGTGCCTCGGACGCTCTTTGATCTTCACTGGCGGTTGAGACCCTTTGTCCTGTTCTGAGGTGTGAAGTCGCTTTACATATGTAATCACCAAACATTCTCACATGCTTATACATATGTAGGTTATGGGATATATGATTAATATAGACCACAGCCCCCCCCCCCAAACGACTAAGAAAAGGACAATAGAAAAATTCACAGTTTAAGATAATTATTATGACATACTAACTGCTACACCTCTTGACAAAGAAGAAACTTTCCAGCAGCTATGCTCCTGTAGAGAATTCAGTGGTAATCATAACAGCATAGTAAAATCACAAGTCAGTCCTAAACTGTTACAGCACAATTAGTGAACAACTTTTGAGTAGTTTGCATCAGTCCTTGTGCCGTCTGGGCTTTAATCTTCTTCCGAATCTGCTGTGGGTCCGTTCGGGCGTCCTGGTGGGACCTTCCTGTAAGGAATCTGCAGCTTGGGAAGGAGAGTGATTATTTGTTCCCTGCAGGGGGGCTGAGTCTTTTCTCTTGGGGGGTCTACCCCGCCGAGGTGCTCTCGCCAACCGTGCAGGCTCGTCTCTCAACAAGAAGGCAGGTTTAAGTCTGTCAATGCTGACTGTTTCTTTTCTGTCCCCAAAATCAAGCACAAAATGCTTATCACCAGGTTCCAGCACTCTGAATGGGCCATCGTATGGTGGGCGGAAGGTTGGTTTTAAAGCTTCATGCCTAACAAAAACAAATTAAGCGTTTTTTAAAGCTTGGGGGACAAAAACCCGTGGAAAAGAGTGATGTGCCGGCCCGGGGAGAGAGTCCAGTCCGTTGCTGCCTAAAAACCTCGGGGCTGGAAGATGCCCTGGCTCTGGGTTCTCTGCTAAAAATTCACCTGGGAGCCTGAGAGGTTGTGCAAAAACTAATTCTGCTGGGGAGGCGTCTAGATCCTCTTTAGGTGCAGCACGCAACCCCAATAAAACCCAAGGAAGTTTATTTACCCAATTTGTATCCGTTGGTGAGGCTCTGAGGGCGGCCTTTAAAGATCTGTGAAAACGCTCGCATAACCCATTAGCCTGAGGGTGATAAGCGGTGGTGCGGTGAATTGTTGCTCCTAAGCTGCTGGCCATGGCTGACCAAAGCTCCGAGACAAATTGAGGCCCCCTATCGGACGTGATGTCCGATGGGACGCCGAAACGTGCCACCCAGTTTGTCAAAAAAACGCGAGCGACTTCCTCCGCTGTGGTTGACGCCAGAGGGACCGCCTCTGGCCAGCGCGTAGTGCGGTCTATCATTGTTAACAGATGTGTGAAACCTTGGGAGGAAGGTAGTGGTCCCACGAGGTCGACATGAACGTGGTCAAACCTTCTAGCAGGGATTCGAAAAGGCTCTAGAGGGGCTTTTGTGTGTTTGTGTATTTTGGCGCGCTGACAAGAAATGCAAGTCTTTGCCCATTCTTTTACGTTTTTGCGCAGGCCAGGCCACACAAACTTTTCGGCGACAATTTTAACCGAAGCGCGCACACCTGGGTGCGCGAGGGAGTGAATTGAGTCGAAAATACGGCGGCGCCATGCAGCTGGGACTACCAGGCGAGGTCGGCCGGTTGAGATGTCGCATATTAGGGGGGGCATACCGTCGCGTAAACCCCTTTCCTCCAGCCTTAACCCTGTTGGTCCAGACAGGAGTGCGCGCACATCCGCGTCACTACTTTGCTCCTCCGCCATGGCTGCATAATCTATCCCTACGTGGATTGGGGCTGCGTATGTGTCCGCGTTGGCGAAAAGTTCTGCGGCTGAGGTAGTATAATCTGTCTCCTCGCGCTCTGGCGATGTCACAGCGCGAGAGAGGCAGTCTGCTACCACGTTAAGTTTGCCTGCCACATGTCGAATGTCTGTGGTGAACTCTGAAATCGCAGCTAGCTGTCTTTGTTGCCTGCCTGACCACGGTTCAGAAATTTTAGCCATCGCAAAGGTGAGCGGTTTGTGGTCTACAAAAGCCGTGAAACGCCGCCCCTCCAACCAGAACTGGAAGTGGCGGATGGATAAATGAAGCGCTAGCAGCTCCCTGTCAAAGGTGCTGTATTTACGCTCAGTTTGGTTTAGCGATTTGCTGAAAAATGCCAAAGGTTGCCAGGTTCCGCCGACGTGTTGTTCTACAACCGCCCCTATGGCCAGGTCTGAAGCGTCTGTGGTTAGCGCAATGCGGGCCGAGGGATCAGGGTGAACCAACAATGTGGCATTAGCTAGGGCCCTTTTTACTTCCGCGAAGGCGCGTTCGCGCTCCGGGGTCCATTCGACCGCGTTGGAAGGTTTTTGTTTTCTGAGCGCGTCATATAGGGGCTGCATGAGCTGAGCTGCGCGGGGGAGGAAACGGTTGTAAAAATTAACCATTCCCAAAAATTCTTGCAGCGATTTGACCGTTTGTGGCCGTGGGAAACTTTTTACTGCGTGAACTTTGTCCGGTAGTGGGACTGCCCCCTTCGGTGAAACTCTGTGGCCCAAAAAATCAATTTGTGACACGCCGAATTTGCATTTGGCTGGATTGATTATTGACCCGTGCTCTTCTAGTCTCTGAAAAACCATAGTGAGATGCTCTTCGTGTTCTTCCTCAGACGAGCTGGCTACCAGCATATTGTCGAGGTAGACGAACACGAAAGGGAGGTTGCGTAATACTGCGTCCATCATCCGCTGAAAGGTTTGAGCAGCGCCTTTGAGGCCAAAAGGCATCCGCAAAAATTCAAAAAGACCGAAGGGGGTTATTACAGCTGTTTTAGGAATGTCTTCTGCTCGAACGGGGACTTGATGATAGCCGCGGACCAGGTCTATTTTTGAAAAAATGCGCGCACCTGCCAGATGTAGTGAAAAATCTTGGATGTGAGGAATTGGGTAGCGGTCATGCGCTGTCGCATTGTTTAATCTGCGGTAATCGCCGCACGGTCTCCAAGAACCGTCGGATTTAGGGACCATGTGAAGCGGTGACACCCAGGGGCTTTTTGAGCGCCTGATAATGCCTAGTTTTTCAAGGGTGGTAAACTCGTCCCGAGCTATGGCGAGCTTGGTCGCGTCTAAGCGCCGAGCTTTGGCGAATACGGGCAGGCCCGTTGTGGGAATAAAGTGTTCGACCCCGTGCTTAGCCACTGTAGCTGAGAATTTGGGAATTGTGAGTGCTGGAAATTGGGTGAGGAGTTGATCAAACTTACCTCCTGCTGTAGCGACGCTGGCCTGCACGGGTGGTGGAGAAACTCGAGCTGAGCAGGGAATAGAAGCAAAGGACAATGCATTAACCAAGCGTCTGTTCGCTAGATCGACCAATAACCCATGTGCACACAAAAAGTCTGCGCCCAACAAGTTAAAACTCACTGCCGCTACAACAAATGTCCATCTGAAGTTGCGGCCATGGATGCAGAGGGGCAGGTTCCTTTCGCCATGAGTGTCGATGATGGAGCCGTTGGCTGCCACCGCTCCATTACCCCGGGGGCCCATGGCCCGGTCTGTTTGGGAGGGCATGATAAAACTCAGTTGAGCTCCCGTGTCAATGAGGAACTGCTTGCCGGTGTGTACGTCCGTCACATATAGAAGCTTGCTTTTTTCGCCGAGAACTGCCGCTGTTAACGGTTCTCGGCTTTGGCGTTTTCCCGAAATCGTGAATCTGCAGGGGGGAAGGCATTTGTAAGCCTTCTCGGCGAAGCGGTGGTGGTAATAACAGACGTCGCTCCGTCTGTTACGTCTTGGCCGTGTCACTGCCATGGCGGGCGGATTCTGCTCAGTGGTTTGTGGCTCCCCGTGGCTCCAGACATCGGCGTTGAGGCCTGCGGATGCTGCTGTGGGTGTCTGTTCCCTGCAGGCGTTGACGAGTCGCTGCGCTTCGCGAGCCAGCGTGCGGAAGTCTTGCTGGGTGCTGCATCGCATGTTGGCAAGCGTCCCTCTCATGTGTGGCGGCAGCGTACTGAGGAATATAAATTGGAAGAGGAAGTTGTCATTGTCCTCTTCTTTGAGCTGCAGCAAGTCCTCCATGAGGGCCTTGGGTCTGCATCCTCTGTGGCCGTAGACCGCCAGGATCCTCTCAGCTCTCTCCTCGGCAGAGGGGACGAAATTCTCCATGATGGTCGCTTTCAGTTCTCTATATTTGTCCTGGGCCGGCAGCCGCTGGATTATGCTCCGCACACATCTCGAAGTGGCGGCGTCGAGTTTGGCGACGATGTGATAAAACTTTATATCATCAGCCGTTATGCCCGCAAGTGCAAACTGGGCTTCAGCTTGCTGAAACCACGAGGTCGGGTCTTCCTGCCAGAAGTCCGGCAGCTTGACGGTGACGGCGTTTGTGTGGGCCGTCCCTGATGTGTCCGCAGGGTGAGAGTGCCTTCCTTCGGCTCTCGCAGCGGCGCTGGTGCTCGGTTGAGCCCTCTCTGTCACTTCTGCCGTGGGGGAACATCGTCCATCTGTTCCCCTGTCTGCACGGGCGCCGGCGTCTGCCTGGGTCGCCACAGATGAGTCGATCGCGGGGGAACGCCTCTGGTCCATCCTCGCGTCAGGGTCACCAGTGTAGAAGAGCTTGGAATAACGAGGCGATGTGACTTATAAACCAAAGTTTATTATCAGCTTCGCTCCTCTAACAAGTCTCATCTAGTGCAGCAGCAGAAGAAGTAAGAGAGCGAACACATTCGGCTCTGCGTACTTATACTCACACACAACAAAAGACATGCATATTAAAGCTGACATCCCCCATTAACTTAATTCCCCTCCTTTGTCTCCGTACCCCTCCACCTGGCCCTGGGAGGTCAGGGCGACCTATCTGGTGTCCACCGCAGTGCCTCGGATGCTCTTTGATCTTCACTGGCGGTTGAGACCCTTTGTCCTGTTCTGAGGTGTGAAGTCGCTTTACATATGTAATCATCAAACATTCTCACATGCTTATACATATGTAGGTTATGGGATATATGATTAATATAGACCACACACGTTCATGTTCATTCTTAAACACTACAATACTTCAGTTGATTTGAGGAAGAACTGAAATCTGTATTTGTGGAATAACTGAGTTTTTTTCACAGCTTTCAGGCATCTTAGATGATCTTAGATCAGTGTTTTTCAGCCAGGATGTCCTGGTACATTCAGGTTCCCATAGAACCCATGCACAATGAGGACAAATTATTTTCAATTTTTTGGACCAATTAACAAGTGAAATTAGATCATTTTCCCACAGAAACCTGAAGGCACCAGGGCTCCCTGGTTGAAAAACTCTGTCTTAGATGATCACCTCATCAGCACCTCTCAGCAGACTGAGGCGTCCTTGTGTCGGAATTCTACTGATGCTCACATTGAATGGCTGACAATTTAGCAAAGATTTTGCAGTGGTCTCTGATTTTTTTTTTCCTCAGAGCTGCAGACCAGCTGATAAACTGATGAAATTATGTAATAATGCCTCATCAAACTTTAATATTTTTACCACATTCTGTGAGCTCAGGTTCCTGTTTTACAGATCTTATTGCCATTAACAATTTAATTTGAAAGACATGACAGATTAAACTGCAAAGACAAAAATATTTGACAGTATTTGTCACACACAAACAATCTGATCTTTCCCCCACCGTTCATCCTCGTTCAGCTTTTGGTACTGAGTACTTAACTTCATGCCGTCTTCAACTTGATGATATAGATTTAAATGTCCAACAACAGCGTCAGATTTGTGACAACTGCAAGCGACAAGATTCATCCAAGTGCAAATGTGCCTGTTGCTCTTGTGTCAAAGTCGTTGATTCGCTTGAGAATCCGACGTCTCTTCTCTGGAGGTCTGCTGCAGCCCAACCACACAGTTGACTGTGGGTTTGTCTCCGTTGGCTTGTTGTCAACATAATGAAAGGAGCAGACACACAGAGCTTTGGGCGGCCTCTTCAAGTTCAGGTTTTTCAGCCACAGCCTTCTGTGCTCCTCATCAACGGGAAGACGATGGAAACTGGACCACCGACCACACACTCAATCCTTTGTTGTCTTCGGTGTGTGCTCTACACATCGTTGTTGGAGCCACAAGTTTAGCTTAGCTTGGTTATGAGGGCAGCCACGTACAGCACAACAAGTAGCAAAGTTTGGCAGACATTCTAAAATACAAAACGTACGAAAACTCACTGCCAGTTGATTACAAAACACATATGTGGCTCCATATTCAATCGAAGTCGAAAAAATAGCAAAAACGCTGCACAAATCGGCTCGCTAATCCACCACTGCTGACTGCTTTAACACGACTTCAGCAGAAACCGGAAGTTCCGTCCATAATCGTTCCTAGAGCGGAATCCCCAGGAATAAGGTGGAAAAGCCTGAGTGTTTTTAACATATTTGGACATATGGATATTTAATGTCAATGTGAAAAATACTGGGAGATTCATGAAATACAACTAAACAATTAAAAATGAATTAAAAACTTTTCTCAAATTTTCTGTAAAATGTAATTCTAAACAAATAGGACACACTCAATCTTTTTTAGGACACCCCCACATTCATTCCCACTTAAAATGGCTAAAATAAATTTAAAAAATGCAAATAAAAACAAAAACAAGGCTAGACATCGATATGTGAACATTTCTTAATAAAGAACTGAATATTTAACGGGGTGTCCAAATTTTTTCACATGATTGTATGTCACCAGATGCAAGGCTGCATGAAGTAAAATAAAAAAAAATAGGAATAGTTTCCTTCCTAAGGCTTAACGATTTAAGAAAGTTATCAAATAGTTTTTTGGGGGGGTTTTTGCATTCATTGTCCTGCATTGGAACAATATGGACTTGATCTGAGCAGCTTCAGCATCCATTAATTTTTAAATTATCACAGAATATTCATCTTATTCCTAGCCCCCATGATGCCTTGTGTGAATTATGGGCGCAACTTCCAGTACTAGTTTAGAACGTGTGGTTGTCACTGAAACAGGAAACTTTTCCTTGTTAAAAGACAATGACTTCAGCATCAAAGATGCAGGAACACGGCTTGTTGCAGCTCAAAAACAGTGATGTAATCAGATCACTTCCCACCACTATGGAGGGATGAGAAGATGAGCTTAAAAAGTGGCCTCACAGACAGTAGCTCCGTTAGTTAGCGCCGCTGCTAAGATGCTAATGCTGGAAACAAAAGCTCTGAGATCTATCAATGTGTTTTTATTTGTTTACAGCATTAACATCTTAGCAGCGGTGCTAACTAAAGCTCTGAGATATAAAAGCTCTGAGATATATCAATGTGAGCAGCACGGTGGAGCAGTGGTTAGCACAGTGGCAGCACAGCAAGAAGGTCACAGGATAGATTCCACCTCTGACCACTGGCGACCCTTCTGTGTGAAGTGTGGGGAGCGTGAAATAAAGAGACTGAATTATTTCCCAATTCAGGTTTAATGCAGATTTCACATCCCCAGCTTTCTCTCAAGACAAGAAGAGAATGAGCTGCATCAGAACCCCCACATTTACACATGACAGGCAGAATCACACATTGCTGTCAAACCCCTCATTGACAATAATTCTCCCCCCGTGTCCCTTAGTCCTCCGCCTGGCTCCAGGAGGTCAGGAAGTCCTTTCAGCGTCT
The DNA here is from genome assembly GCA_020510985.1 of Pholidichthys leucotaenia. Taxonomy (NCBI): domain Eukaryota; kingdom Metazoa; phylum Chordata; class Actinopteri; order Cichliformes; family Pholidichthyidae; genus Pholidichthys; species Pholidichthys leucotaenia. The sequence goes on from JAJAQF010000034.1 coordinate 109,687, forward strand.
TATCACGGCACCTCCGTCCTCCTGCCGTTATCCACAGGCGGTCCAGACGTATTGTCCCATCCAAGACGTGAGGTCAATCAACACATGCAGTCCTAAGCATCTCACCTTGTGCTTATACATGTTTCTCCCCATCGGGGAATCGAACCCCAGTCTCCTGCATGACAGGCGGGGATACTCACCACTATACTAACAAGGAGTGATGACAAGGTTTGTCTTGTCCTTTGGTTTGGAGGATGCTTATACATATGTAGGTAAAAATATATGAGCCACATAACCCCCCCCCCCCAAACATCGAAGAATGGGCAATAAAGCATAGTTCACACAACATGGTAAAATCAACAGCATAGTCTACACAACATGATAAAATCACACATCAGTCCGTACGCCGTCTGGGCTTCAAACGTCTTCCAAATTTGCTGTAAGCAGGCTTCGCCGTCCCTGCGGCGCCGTCCTGCAGAGAATCTGCTAACTGAGGAAGAGAATGGTTATTTGATCCCTGCGGGGGCTCCAGGACATGTTCCCTGGGGGTCTGCCACATCGAGATCCCCTCGCCACCCGTACAGACTCGTCGTTCATCACAAAAGCAGGCTTTAGTCGGTCAATACTAACTGTTTCCTTTCTGTCCCCCAAATCTAGCACAAAATGTTTATCACCTGTTTCCAGCACTCTAAATGGACCATTGTATGGCGGGCGCAGGCTTGGTCGCAGAGCCTCGTGCCTGACAAAAACAAACTCGGCATTTTTTAAAGCTTTGGGAACAAAAACACGCGGAAAAGTGTGATGAACGGGGCCCGGGAGCATGTCTGCTCCCGTGCCGATCAGTGGCCCCAGAGCTGGGGGGCGCCCCGGCGCCGGATGCTCTGGTAGGAACTCACCGGGCAGCCTGAGAGGTTGCGCAAAAACCAACTCCGCTGGGGAGGCATTTAAGTCCTCCTTGAGCACAGAACGCAACTCCAATAAAACCCATGGTAGTTTGTTTACCCAATCTGCATCCGTAAGCGATGCTCTGAGGGCTGCTTTCAAAGACCTGTGAAAACGCTCGCATAAACCATTAGCCTGGGGGTGGTAAGCAGTAGTGCGGTGAATTGTCGCCCCTAAGCTGCTGGCCATCGCTGACCAAAGCTCAGACACAAATTGAGGTCCTCTGTCGGACGTAATATCCGATGGAACCCCGAAACGCGCTACCCAGGCCGTCAAAAATGCGCGAGCCACCTCTGCAGCCGTAGTCGATGCTAGTGGGACCACTTCCGGCCAGCGTGTGGTTCGGTCCACCATTGTCAAAAGATGTGTGAACCCCTGCGATGACGGTAGGGGGCCCACGAGGTCGACATGCACATGATCGAATCTCTTGGCCGGAATGTGGAACGGTTCTAAGGGGGCTTTTGTGTGCTTGTGAATTTTGGCGCGTTGGCAGGCCATGCAGGTTCTTGCCCACTCTTTCACGTGCTTGCGCAGGCTCGGCCAAACAAACTTCTCCCCTACCATTTTCAAAGAAGCGCACACCCCCGGGTGCGCCAGGGAGTGAGCCAAGTCAAAAACGCGGCGGCGCCACACGGCCGGTACTACCGGGCTTGGTCGCCCAGTAGATACATCACAGATTAGGGGAGGCATACCGGTTTGCAAACTCCTGCTCTCCAGCCTTAACCCTGTTGGTCCAGACTGGAGCGCGCACACGTCCGCATCTCTACCCTGCTCCGCTGCCATGGCTGCATAATCTATCCCCACGTGAACTGGGGCCGAGTGCACTTCCGCGCTGCTATTTTGCCCTGCGGCTGCGGTAGTATAATCTACCTCCGCGCGTACTGGTGCTGTCACCGCGCAAGAGAGGCAGTCTGCCACTACATTGAGTTTACCCGCTACGTGCTGAATATCAGTGGTAAATTCCGAAATTGCGGCCAGTTGCCTCTGCTGTCAGCCCGACCAAGGTTCTGAAATTTTGGCCATCGCAAAAGTGAGCTGCTTGTGGTCGACAAACACGGTGAAACGCCGACCTTCCAGCCAGAACTGGAAATGGCGAATGGCTAAGTGGAGCGCCAACAGCTCCCTGTCAAACGTGCTGTATTTCCGCTTGGCTTCGTGCAAGGATCTGCTGAAAAATGCCAGCGGCTGCCAAACCCCAGCAACCTGCTGTTCCACAACCGCCCCTATGGCCAAATCTGATGCGTCCGTGGTGAGCGCTATGCGGGCCGTTGGGTCTGGGTGAGCTAGTAGTGCAGCGTCAGCAAGTGCTTTTTTAACCTCCGCGAATGCGCGCTCCCGCTCCGGGGACCACTAGATCGTATTGGAGGGTTTTTGTTTTTTAAGCGCGGCATATAATGGTTGCATGAGCTGCGCTGCGTGGGGTAGGAAACAGTTATAAAAATTTACCATTCCTAAAAACTCCTGTAATGATTTGACCGTTTGTGGCCGGGGAAAATCTGCCACTGCGCACACCTTGTCGGGTAGCGGAACCGCCCCTTCTGGAGAAACGCGATGCCCCAAAAAATCGATCTGTGCCACACCGAACTGGCATTTGACTGGATTAATTATTAACCCGTGCTCTCCCAACCTCTGAAAAAATGCCGTGAGGTGTTTTTCGTGTTCCTCCTCGGAAGTGCTGGCGACTAAAATGTCGTCGAGGTAGACGAACACAAAAGGGAGATTGAGTAGCACGGCATCCATCATACGTTGGAAGGTTTGCGCAGCGCCTTTGAGGCCAAACGGCATGCGTAAAAACTCAAAAAGTCCGAACGGGGTTATTACCGCTGTTTTGGGAATGTCCTCGGCTCGGACTGGGACCTGATGATAGCCGCGGACCAGGTCTATTTTAGAAAAAATGCGCGCCCCCGCCAGATGCACCAAAAAATCCTGGATGTGTGGGATCGGGTAGCGGTCATGCGCTGTGGCATTGTTCAACCTGCGGTAATCACCACAAGGTCTCCACGAGCTGTCAGCTTTAGAGACCATATGCAGTGGGGAGGCCCATGGGCTGTTCGAACGGCGAATAATGCCCAGCCTTTCCAGGTTGGCGAACTCCTCGCGTGCTATGGAGAGTTTAGCTGCATCCAAGCGCTGAGCTTTCGCGAAGACGGGTGGGCCAGCTGTGGTGATAAAGTGCTCCACCCCGTGTTTCGCAACTGTTGCCGAAAATGTGGGAACTGTGAGTGCTGGAAACTGGGTGAGGAGTGTGTGAAACTTACCGCCTGCTGTGGCGATGTTGGTCTGTGCTGGTGGCGGAGACACTCGAGCTGCACAAGGAATGGAATAAAAAGAGAGTGCATTAACCAAGCGCCTGTTGGCAAGATCAACTAACAAACCATGTGAGCACAGAAAATCAGCACCTAACATGTTGAAACTCACCGCCGCTATAATAAAAGTCCATTCATAAGTGCGGCCGTGCAAGAACAGAAGCAGAGTCCTTTCTCCGAAGGTCTTGATGCTTGAGCCGTTCGCCGCCGTTTCCCCGTCACCACGGGGGGCTGCCAACCGGTCAGCATAGGTCGGGGTGATGAAACTCACTTGGGCTCCGTTGTCCACGAGGAAGTGCCGCCCGGAGCTCGCATCCGTGAGGTAGAGCAGCTTGTTTCATTCGCCGAGAGCCGAAGCTGCTAACGACTCCCATTCCTGGTGTTTTCCGAGCTCTTGAAGTTGCACAGCGGCACACACCTGTGCGCCTTCTCTGCGAAACGCCGGTGATAAAAACAGAGGCCATCTCCTCCGTTGCGTCGGGGCTGCGCCGCTGCCATCGTTGGTGGGATTGATTCCACTGTCTCCGGCTCTCTGCTGGCCCCGGTCGCCGCACCGCGGTCTGCCGCTGCCGCGGTGGCCATCTGCTCACCGCAGGAGTCGAGGAGCCGCTGCGCCTCTCAGGCCAGCGCACAGAAGTTCCGCTGGGTCACACAACGCATGCTGGACAGGGTCCCCCTCATCTGCATCGGGAGGTTTCTCAGGAAGATGTGCTTAAACAGGAAATCATCGTTGTCTGAGTCCCTCAGCTGCAGCATATCTTCCATCAGGTCGACTGGCCTGCATCCTCCCCGGTTGTGCAGAGCCAGGAGCCTCCTAGCCCTCTCCTCGGCTGAGGGCGTGAAACACTGGATGAGGGCAGCCTTCAGCTCGCTGTATTTGTCATCAGCAGGCGGCTGCTGTACAAGGCTCCGCACGCATCGAGCTGTGCAGTTGTTGAGCTTTGCGATGACGTGGTAGAATTTAGTGTCATCCGTCGTTATTCCCCCAAGTGCGAACTGTGCTTCGGCCTGGAGGAACCACGAGTCCGGGTTGTCCTGCCAGAATTCTGGTAGCTTGATGGAGACGGCGCTCGCTCGGGCAGACTCCGACGGGTCTGGTTCGGGGGAATCGCTTCTAGGCATTCTCACGTCTCTGGTCACCAATGTGGGGAGCGTGAAATAAAGAGACTGAATTATTTCTCAATTCAGGTTTAATGCAGATTTCACATCCCCAGCTTTCTCTCAAGACAAGAAGAGAATGAGCTGCATCAGAACCCCCACATTTATACAAGACACATCAAAGGCAGAATCACACATTGCTGTCAAACCCCCCATTGACAATAATTCTCCCCCCGAGTCCCTTAGTCCTCCGCCTGGCTCCAGGAGGTCAGGAAGTCCTTTCAGCGTCTTATCATGGCACCTCCGTCCTCCTGCCGTTATCCACAGGCGTTCCAGACGTATTGTCCCATCCAAGACGTGAGGTCAATCAACACATGCAGTCCTAAGCATCTCACCTTGTGCTTATACATGAGTAGGCAAAAATATATGAGCCACATGAAGTTTGCATGTTCTCCCCGTGTCTGCGTGGGTTTACTCCGGTTTCCTCCCACAGGCCAAAGACATGCAGGTCAGGTTAACTGGCATCAACTGGGGATTCTAAATTGTCCTTAGGTCTGAATGTGAGAGTGAATGGTTGTCTGTCTCTGAGTGCTGGCCCTGCCATGGACTGGCGATCTGTCCAGGGTGGACCCTGCCTCTCGCCCAAAGATGATGGGATCGGCTCCAGTCCCCCACGACCTGAAAGGGATTCAGTGGTAGAAGATGGAGGATCTATCAATGCTTCTACCACAATAAAGTCGGCTGGATTTTGTTAAAAGATGTTGGACATCATCAGATTTACCTCAGAGCAGATGGAGAATCTAGTCAGAGCCACAAAGAACCACACTTTCTTAAATCGTCAAGCCTTAGGAAGCAAACTGTGACCATTTTTTATTTATTTCACTTCATGCAGCCTTGCATCTATGACATATATGACACATAAACATCAGATGTGTGACATTCATACAAGTGAAAACATTCCTGGTGCTCTTGTGTCTGTACCACCGATCACACCAACAGTCCTTGTTAGTTGTCAGTTCATGATCTACGCACCGCTGGCGAGAAGCCTCCATTTATACAGTCTATGGCACAACCACCAACACCAGCAACAAGGACCAGAACTACGCCAGAACATTCAAAAATACAAAAACTACAAGTGCTGAAATTAGCTGCCACTTGAGTGCAAAACACGTATGTGGACTATACATTAAAATTAATTTGAAAAACTTTAAAAACACTATTTTAAATGCCCCACTACTCCACTCTTGCTGACTGATTTAACACGACTTCAGCTGAAACCGGAAGCTCCGCCCATAATCGTTGCTACAGCAGCGCCATCAGGAATAAGGTGGACAGATCAATAAAATGTTGAACAATAGTCAGAAAATGTCTGTATGTGTTCAGTTAAATAACAAGCATTCACAGCATGACAGCAGCATGAGCAGGTTAATGTTGGGGTAAAACCAACAGCTGCAGCTGTTGGTTTTACCCCGACATTAAAACAGCCAAGCACGGTGGTGGTTCTTTGTGGCTCTGACTAGATTCTCCGTCTGCTCTGATGGAAATCTGATGATGTCCAACATATTTTAACAAAATGCAGCCGACTTTATTGTGGTGGAACCACTGATAGATCTCAGAGCTTTTATTTGTTTACAGTGTTTTTTTTTGTTTTTTTCAGCAGCAGCGGTAACTAACGGAGCTACTGTCTGCCAGGCCACTTTTTAACCTCATCTTCTCATCCCTCCATAGTCCTGGAAGTGGGATGATTACATCACTCTTTTTGAGATGCAAAAGGCCGTGTTCCACATTTTTGATGCCCAAGTTATTGTTTTATAACAAGGAAAAGTGTCCCGTTTCTATGACAACCACACATTCTAAACTAACACCGGAAGTTGCGCACATAATTCACGCAAGGCATCATGGGGGCTACAGC
>JAJAQF010000034.1:116023-202307 GCA_020510985.1 Pholidichthys leucotaenia
ATTCTACACGCTGTGTGTGTGGTGATCCGAGTGCGGATCACTCAGTATTTTCCCTTTTTCTTTGCATTTCTAGTTCTGCTTTGTATTAGTTGCTGTATTATTCTCTGGTGCTCTTACTGTGACAGCGCCACGGCTGGACTTCTGGCTGTCAGCCGGTTCGCGGGCTGTCACAGCTGATTGTAATTCAGTGATTATGTTTCTTCTCCTCACCTGTTGGTCCTTAGGCTTTTGTGTTAGCATTTAAGGTTGCAGATGAGGCTCTCTTCTTGCTGCGATCTCACCCTTGCTGGCTGGTATCCCTACGTCTGATGCCAGCCTTCATTTACAGCGTAAGGTTTCACCCTCGCTATATTATATGGAAGTGACTGTTTGTTTCCTTTGTGTTTGTTCAGCTATTTCACCCTTTGAGGTCACATGTGTATAGTGTTTGTGTTTTGCCCCTCGTGGCTTGTTATTTTGTCACTTATGGCGGCACATGGGGAGTGCATAATTGTATAACATCTTAGACAAGAACAAAGAGCAGCGGTTCCCTGGGAGATAACAGGGAGGTGTGAAGGAGGAATGCAGTGTGACCTTTTGTGTGTTAGAAACTTCTAGAGGAATGATAAAGGATTAAGGAAGTGAATGCAATGTGACCTTTTGTGTGTTAGAAGCTTCTAGAGGAATGCCATGCTATTTAAGAGAAGAGTCTCTCCTGAGTTGTCATTCTGTCTATGCTTCTTGTGTGAGATGTGTAATAAATTGTCTGAGCCAAATCCGCCTCGTTATTTACACGCTCTACACACTTTAATAAATACACAAACTCACTGTTGGCATTTGGTGCCTCATTAATGCTCTGAGAACAGCTTTTATGACAGTAGATCGCAGCCAGGGCAGGTACCAGCTGTGGTGAGTTTGTGATTTGTTTTTTATTTTTTTCCCTTGGCCCTTTTCTCCCTCTTTAATTCCCCTTTTTGGGCTGGACTGAGTGCCATTCAGCATGTCCCCTGCACACCGGAGAAGGAAGGCAGCCCCGGGCCCCAGTATGGAAGAGCATTGGGTAGCTTAATTTATCCTGAGCCATGCTGTGGTGGCTCTCATGTCCTACGGCCTGAATAAGGTTCTGAAGAGCATGGTGGCAGCAGTCAGGATTGTGGAGACACACCCGGGCTTAAGTAATTATTCTGAGTTTGCTGAGCTACTGTCCACCATCTCCGCTCTCCAGCGTTGTTTCCCTGATCTGGTGTTAGGCTTGTCTTCAGCTCATTGACGACGCCTCCCGGCACAGAACCCAGCTCCTCTGTGCGACACGTCTGTACCAATGCGTATGGAGGAGAATCATTGGGTGAAGACGCCGCCAGCTCCATGCCATTACCCCGCTATGGATGGACGGAGAAACATCACCGTCTCCCAGCCAGCGCATCGTTCTTTGCCACAGCAGAGAGGTGAACCAGCAGTCTCAGCCACCGGGTGCCCATCTTTGACTGTTTCGTCAGCTTCCTGTTCCCAGGTTTGTGCAGCTGTTACTCCCTCATCCATGATGTCTTCTCTCACTGCTGAGAGCTCTGCTATTCCTTCTCCAGCTCCACCCGTGACTGTGCCTGCAGCAGCGACTACTCTTCGTCTGTCAGAGGGGTCCACAACCTCCACAGCCACAGAGAGGGAGAGAATTGAGCCTGCTGCAGCGGGAACTATAGAATCCCAGGAAGACAGGCAAGTGATTTTTCATTCAGTCTCCCAAATTGATGAATTACCTTGTCTGATTCCTGAGGGTTGGGCTCAGGTTAAACAGTCCACTGAGTCCCCTCCACCTGCTGTAGGCACTAACTTTGACCCCGTCTCCTCCTACATTTCTCGAGCATCTGCCGGTACCAGGAGTAAGCCGCCGGATAATCCACCTCCTTATCGCTGAGCCTTGATCGTTGGAGTCCTGGACGGCGGTGAAGCTTGAGATCAGGTAGGTAAGTGCTCTATTTTGTCTTCTTAGTTTCTGTATTAGAACAGTCTTGCCTGTCTCTTGGGGGGGAGGGCCGGGTGCAGCCAGCCACTGCATCCGAGCTCAGCTCGCCGGGCTCCACCGTCGCCGGTGACCCTGATCCCTGTTTCTCTCTCAATCTTGGAGCCTTCTTCCAGGGTTACCGGTGATGATTCAGCTCCACCCAACATTTTCAAGGTTCCGGGTTCTCCTCTGGAGGTCATCTCAGGTGCAGCGTTGTCCCAGCCAGGATCCACCGCGGATAATTCAAGGGTCTGGTCAGATGTCGTGGTGGGAGCTGCAGATCCCCCACTGCTCAACAGCGTTGTGGTTGCCCCCCTTCTCCCCTGTGAACGTTGGTAACAGCGAGGCAAGGCCTGATTTCAATTTTCAGTTTTTCAATTAGTCCATTTTTATTTTCAATAATCTTACAAGCAAATAGTTTCCAGGAAAAACATCTGACACGATTCTTCTTCAACAATGCACACTTCACCAACCAAGAAGCATACCAAGGATAATAAGAATGCCACAAGAGATCCCATTATCACTAACCACACCTGTTATATAGTATTGAGATAATTAGGGCTGATTAGCCCCTACCATAATCCCAGGTAAAACAATGAACATTTCCATTCTTAACACATACCCAATAATATCTAAAAATACATAAATAATTTCCCCAACTATATACAATGTAAATATAAATAACATATAATAAATAACAATATAAATAATTCAATAAATAGTTCCAACCCTTATTTACAAATGTTAAACCACCCCTTTAACTTACCATCCATGCTTCCTTCCTGCTGGTGTCCTATAAAAGGGCATTCAACCCCCAAAGAGTCTTTTGCCCGGACACCCACAGGAAGAATGTTGGCAAAGGTATGTGAAATAAATTATCAATTATTTTACCAAATACTTAACCATAATAATTATCTCCCAAGGGCATTCAAATTAAACAAAGACAGATCCCAAAATACTGTGTGCACTTTAACAAATAATCATACTAACATTTACAACATTACAAATGTAACATGATCACACAATACAATAAATCATAACAGTGGTGACACTCCATCGTCACATCCCCCTTTCCCTTCTTTCCCCCCCATTCTTCACCACCGGACGCTGCTGGGGTCCCTCTCATCTGGTCCGGCTTCCTCCTGTTGAGCCTCCCAGTGGGGAAGTCGCCTCTGAGTTCACCCCTCCGGTCCTGGTGGTCTAAGGATGCTGACCGACCGCCTGAAAGACTGTTTTGCCGGTTCTGGGACTTTGGTCGGCCGCCTGAGTCTCTTCCCATAAGTTTGAGTCAGGATGCCGGTAGGCCTCCAGAACTGCCTATTCGCTATACCTGCCGGTATTCTTCGTGTTAGTTTTTTCTTGTGGTGTTTGAATATATTGACACATTTTGCATTGATATCCTGATGTTATAGTATATTTTTTTTTATTTTGCCTTGTAGCAGTGTACTGGAGGTTTTTTTTTTTTTTTTGTTTGTTTGGCATCTTCAGACTGTGATTTTTGTGCACTTGGACATTCCTGTTAAAGAAGAGAAGAGAAGCCTCATTTTTGTATTTGTAATTTTGTAGTTTGTCATTTGTATTTTAGTGCTGTTTGGCTATGCTATTTTTGTGTTGAGCTTTGATGTATTTTTTGAATTTTGAGTTTCTTGCCGTTTAGCACTTTTCGAGTTGTAGCTTAAGCTTTGGATGGATGTTGTTGTTTTTTTGTGTGTGAGACTTTTGGAGAGTTTTTGTTTTCCTGTTTCTTAGTTCTTGCTGTCTCGCAGTTGATGCATATTTTTCTCATTTTTGTGTCACACCCTCAAGCCCTGCTTCCCCCTCCGCCCCCCAGTGGTTGGGTTGATAGTTTTCTGGGTGGGTGGGGGGGTGCTCTTCTTTTTTTGGATGTTCAGTGGGACGCCATGGAATGCGTCCCTTAAACGGGCGGCAATGTGGTGAGCCGCACTCGAGTCACTCAGTATTTTCCCTTTTTCTTTGCATTTCTAGTTCTGATTTGTATTAGTTGCTGTATTATTCTCTGGTGCTCTCACTGTGACAGCACTGCGGCTGGACTTCTGGCTGTCAGCCGGTTCGCAGGCTGTCACAGCTGATTGTAATTCAGTGATTATGTTTCTTCTCCTCACCTGTTGGTCCTTAGGCTTTTGTGTTAGTATTTAAGGTCGCAGTTGAGGCTTTCTCCTCGCTGCAGTCTCACCCTTGCTGGCTGGTATTCCTACGTCCGATGCCAGCCTCCATTTACAGCGTTAGGTTTCACCCTCGCTATATTAAATGGAAGTGACTGTTTCCTCTGGGTTTGTTAACTTATTTCACCCTTTGGGGTCGCATGTGTATAGTGTTTGTGTTTTGCGCCTTGTGGCTTGTTATTTTGTTACTTTTCTTTAATAAATATACAAACTCACTGCTGGCATTTGTTGCCTCATTAATGCCCTGAGAAGGGCATTTATGACAGTATGGTTTGTTTACATTGAAACCAAAGATATGCGCATGTCATGGACAACATGGAAGAGTCCAACAGTCTGAGGAGAAGGGGGAGGACTTCACCTTCCTGATTTGATTTGCCGTTTATGTAAGTACTGGTGTTTCTTTATTTTTTTCGGAAATCATGTTAAATATGCTAAACATTAAAACTCTATAGAGCTCCAAGTAGTTCGGGGCCCTTAGACGATCGGGGTCTAAGACAGTTGCCTACCTTTGCCTCATGGTAAGTCCACCTTTGCATAAAATATACACAACTGCCCACTAAAATTAAAAGCTAAATCTAAAACTTAAGAATTAAAATTAAGTTAAGATAAGCTAAAATTAGAATAAAATACTGACTAAAAAATACTAAACTAAAAAACTCATCATCATCATCATAGCAGTCTGCCGTGGGTGACACTGACTGTTTCATTTAGGTCTGATCAGATTCCTCCACGCAGCTCTGTCCTTAGCCTTCTGCTGCCAGGAACTCCTGTCTATGTCCGACTTCTCCAAGTTTCTTTTTACAGTGTCTTTAAATCTGAGCCTTGGTCTACCCTAATTGCGTTTTCCCTCGCATAACTGTGAGTAGAGTAACTGCCGAGGGAGACGCTGGTGGTCTATCCTCTCAACATGTCCGAGCCATCTCAGGTTCATCTGTATTAGCATGTCCTCCACTGATGGTAGACCAGCTCATTTCAACACTTCTATGTTGGTTATCTTGTCTTTCCATGAGATGTTCATGATGGCTTGAAGGTGTCTCATCATGTACGCGTGGAGTTTCTTCACCTGCACTCTGTAGACAGTCCAAGTTTCAGCACCATACAATAGAGTAGCCAGTACTGTCGCTCTGTACACTTTGCATTTCACACGGATAGACACATGTTGATTGTTCAGCAGTCTCTCCCTCAAGTTTCCAAACACAGCACTTGCTCTTCCCATTCTGAGAGATAGTTCATCCTCCAGCCTAGCATTCTCTGAAACAGTACTCCCTAGGTCAGGGGTGTCAAACTCATTCCATGGAGGGCCAAGACCCTGCAGGTTTTACTTCCATCCAGTCTCTTCAGCAGGTGTTTTCACTGATCAGCAATCAGTAGGAAGAAATTCAGAGAAATCACCTGTTGAAGACACTGGGTGGAAGTAAAACCTGCAGAGTCTTGGCCCTCCATGGAATGAGTTTGACACCTGTGCCCTAGGTACTTGAAAGTCTTGCACTTGACTCGTGGCTCTGTACCAATGCTGATCTCTTCTGGTAGTGATGTTGATAATTACTATAATAATTATCAATAATTATTATAATATAATTAGATAATTAGATAATTATTATATAATTATAATTATATAATAACGGGTACAAATAAGTAACAAAAAAAAATAAATTGGAACTTTGGTGGTTGATAAAGGCACTCTGGCTTCTTGATGTTGATTTTGAGGCTGAATTGGCTAGCTGCTCTTGCAGATTTCTCCACTAAATATTGCATATCTTCCACACAGTGCAACTAGAGCACTGTCGTCGGCAAAGAGCATTTCTCTTACTATCTTTATCGATGTCTTACTTTTGGCTTTAAACTGTGCCACATTGAACAAGTCTGCTTCTTTCCTTGTTTGAATGAATACTCCTTCTGAAGTGTCTTTGAAGGCCACCTCAAGCATGGCTGCCAGATATAGCAAGAAGAGTGTAGGTGCCAGCACACACCCTTGTTTCACCCCGTTGCTTACTGAAAAGTCTTTAGATACTGAACCACTCCTTGCCATGTTTGCTTGCATACCTGTATGGAGTGCCTCGATCAGGCTGACAAACTTCTCTGTACAACCATATTTCTTGAGTACCTGCCAAAGTCCTTGTCACAAAACAGTATCGAAGGCTTTACTGAAGTCTATGAAGACTACATAAAGCGGCATGTTCTGTTCGATACACTTTTCTTGAACCTGTTTCAAGCAGAAAATCATGTCCATTGTGCTTCTTCCACTTCTAAAGCCGCACTGAGTTTCTGGAAGTACATTCTGCGAGATGTGTTCACTGAGTCTGTTAAATACTACACGTGAGAGAATCTTACCAACAGTGGCTAGTAGTGAAATACCTCGGTAATTTCCACAATCCTTCCTGTCACCTTTCTTGAACAAAGGCACAATATTTGCATCCTTCCAGTCTTGAGGTACTTTCTGGGCATCCCATATTTCTTGGATGAGCTTGTGCAGGCAGTTGGTCAGCTGAACACCACCAAATTTCCACACTTCTGCTGGAATTCCATCCCTTCCTGGAGCTTTACCATCCCATTTTGTCCTGATAGCTGCCATTAGTTCATCAAAATTTGGTGGTTCATCCAGACTTAATACAGCTGGTCACTGCACTACAGCTTCTTTAGCCTCTTCAGTGAGATCTCCACGGTTGTTTAGTAGTTGGTCAAAGTGGTCTGCAAATCTGTCCAGGATCTTGTCTTTCTCCTGCAAAACCGTTTCACCATCCATAGCCTTTAATTGGATCAATCCTCTTGGTTTAGGGCCGTAGATTTCTCTCAAACCTGTGAAGAATGTTTTCATGTCCTTCCTGTCTGCTGCAGTTTGAAGTTTCTCCGCTTTTTCGTCCCACCAGTTGGACTTCATCTCTCTGGTGTACTTCTGTAGCTCACTCTGAGCCTTTGAGTATTTCTTCTTTTTCTTCGACCTTGTGTTACACTGTAGGTTTTCCTGCCTAGCTGTATTCCTCGCTTCTAGTAGTTTCTTCAGGTGTTCATCATGCTCATCAAACCAATCTTGATGTTTCCTCTCAGGGTAGCCTAATACATCACTCGCAGTCTGATACACCGTATCCTTCAGTGTTGCCCATTTCTCTTCTATGTCATTTTCTGAGTTGTTGCTGTCCCAGTCTTTCAAGTTTCCATCCATTTCCTGTGTAAGTTCTTCCTGCTTCTTTTGGCCTTTCAGTGCACTAGTGTTTAGCTTCCTTGATGGCTTTGCACCCGTCCTGCAGTGCTGTTTTCTTCTGCAAATCCTTAATCTAGATCTCAGCATAACATGATTAGTGCCACAGTCCACGCCTCTCATTGCTCTGGTGTCCAATACATCCCTTCTGTCTCTCTGCCTGACTATGATGTAGTCTAATAAGTGCCAGTGCTTGGATCTTGGGTGCATCCATGTCTTCTTGTGTGGGCCCTTGTGCTTAAATAGAGTGTAGGACCTACACTCTATTCACTCTATCTATTCTATCTCTATTCACTCTATCTATTCACTCTATGTTCAGAGTACAACCTTGTGATAACCTACACTGTAGGTTATCACAAGGTTGTACTCTGAACATAGTGCAAGTAGAAGTTCTCCATTAGCATTGCACTTGCCTACTCCATGGCTGCCTAGCACTCCTTTCCATTTCTCGGTGTCCGAACCAACTCTGGCATTAAAATCTCCAACGAGTATCAGCCTGTCATCAGTCGGTACACGCCTGGTAGTTTCACGTAAATCACTTAGAACTCTTCCTTCACCTCCTCTGTGTTGGTCATTGTTGGGGCATATACACTGATGAGTGTGGCATACATCTTCCGCTGTAGTGGGAGTCTCATAGTCATTATCCTGTTGTTGATTGGCACCGGTTCCTCATCAAGCATTGCTGCTATCTCCTTTCTAACTGCAAAGCCCACTCCTGCTTCTCTCCTTTCTTGAGTTGATCTCCCACTCCAAAAGAAGATGTACCCATGGTCTTCCAAGCTATCATATCCAGGCAATCTTGTTTCACTAAGTGCAGCTATGTCTACATTGTACCTGTTCATTTCCAGGGCCACAAGCGCAGTCTGTCTTTCTGGGCGCTGTGATGTTGTTCTGTCCAACAGAGTGTGTACATTCCATTCTGCTACACACAAGGTTGCTGTTTTCCTCTTCTTTTGTCTTCCTGCTCCTAGCTTACTTTTCGCTGCCTGTCGGAGTGTGAACAGATCAGCGTGGACCTTGTAAGTCTGGGCCGCGTCCGAGCCAGTATGAGTTGTTTTCTGATTGACCATTTCATGAAACTGCTTGCAAAGTATTTGAGTACTGCTAGCTTTTGCTGGACTAGCAGCACATTCTTGGCAGATAAAGGTAATATCAGTGGCAAGGACAAGCCAAGACAAACTGATTCCAGTATCTGTTGCAGTGACTGACCAGATGATAGGTTTGTTTATCTCTGCTCTTTGTGTAGTGCATGTCACAATGCACCAACTGGCACAGTCCACCACAGACCTTGTGACAGATGTGGTTATCTGCCAGGATGTCCAGTCTCACCCTGTGTAACTGGTAGTGGGCCACCACAGACCTGTGACAGATATTGTTTTTAGTTCTGCCAGGATGCCCTGTTTCACCCTCCACGCCCTCGGAAGGGCGGGGATGCCGGTTGAGTCGCCGACGGCCCAACCCATGAGACTAAGAGTGGGCTAAAAACCAGCAGTAAAAGTCCTAAAGAGCTGAGGAGGAGGATCCACTCTTCAAAGCCGTACTCCATCTGCCACCATGATACTGACGTCCTCATGAAACCTGTAGAGAGTAAGACATTTGCCAGCAGTATGCTCATTTTTCTCACTATCATCATCATTATGGGGTGCTGCTATCTGTGAACCAGAATACTTACAGCCCAGGCAGAGCTCCTCACTCTGCCCCCTGTTGACCTTCACCTGCAGCACCCCAACTGCTCCACACAGAAGTGTTCTCCCCCAAATGCTGGTACTATGGTGGTCCTGGGCTGTTACTGCTCCTCCTTCTCAGTCATGCCCTCCTTCATCTACACCATTACTGCTAGGGCCAACAGCATCCTCTCGTCAGGCAGGGCTCTCATCTGGCCAGGATCTGCCCAGGCCAGACTCTCCTCCAGGTAGGCCTTCCTCTTGCCGGGCTCTGCTTTGGACTGCCAGAACACCTCTTATGTTGTCTACAGTCACAGGTGCTACACATCCCCAATCAACCCAGGTGTTGAACATCAGCAATTAGGGGAGGCACTGGGTGGAAGCAGACAACTCCAAAAAAACATATAAAAATACTTCCACCATGTGACAAGACCATCAGCAAGAAGCTTGGTGAGAAAGGGGCCACTGTTGGTGCGATAATTCCAAAGTGGAAGAAATACAAGATAACAGTCAATCTCCCTTGCTCTGGGCCTCCATGCAAGATTTCACCTGATGGGGTAAGGATGATTCTGAGAAAGGTGAGGGATCAGCTCAGAATTACACAGGAGGAGCTTGTTAATGATCTAAGTCACCAAGAAAATCATTGGTAACACACTTTGCAATAATGGATTGAAATCCGGCAGTGCTTGCAAGGTCCACCTGCTCAAGAAGGCACATCTGAAGTTTGCTAATGAACACCTGAATGATTCAGAGAAGGCTTGGGACAATGTGATGTGGTCAGATAAGACCAAAATTGAGCTCTTTGGCATCAACTCTGTTTGGCACTCAACTGTGTTTGGAGGCAGAGAACATCAACCCCACTGTCAGACACGGAGGTGGAAACATTGTGCTTTGAAGCTGTTTCTCTGTTAAGGGTACAGGAAGACTTCACCACATTGATGGGCAGATGAATGGGACTATGTGCCTTACAATCTTGGATGAGAACCTCCTTGCCTCAGCCAGAACACTGATGATGGGTCGTGTATGGACCTTCCAGTATGACAGTGACCCAAAACATATGGCCAAGGCAACAATGGAGTGGCTGGAGAAGAAGCACATTAAGGTCCTGAGTGGCCTAGCCAGTTTCTGGACATTAATCCCATAGAAAATCTGTGGAGAGAGCTGAAACTTTGAGTTGACAAGTGACAGCCTGGAAACCTTCAGGAGTTGGAGAGTAGCTATAAAGAGGAGTGGACCAGAATCAATCCTGAGATGTGATCAAACCTGGTGACCAACTACGAGAAACGTCTGACCTCTGTGATGCCAACAAGGGTTTCTCCTCCAAGTACTAAGTCACCTTTTGCTTGGGAATCAAATATTTATTTCACTCAATCAAATGCAAATTAATTTATAACAATTATTTAATTTTTTAGTGGATTTTTTGTTGATATTCTGTCTCTGTTAAATTAACCTACCATAAAAATTATGGACTGTCCATTTCTTTGTAAGGGGCTAAACTTACAAATTCAGCAGGGGATGAAATACTTACTTTCCCTGCTGTACAGATGAGGACCAAAGTCAACACGAGGGCAGATCTATCATCAGCCCAGACAGCATGTCCATGTGGGCCCCACCAAAGGTTAACTGGGCTGTTCTATGGGTTCCATGTTGGACCCATCTGTGTTTGCCCACATGGACTTTACCTGAGGTACAGATCAGCAGGTAATCTTTTTATCCTAAAGTTAGAAGTTTTAATGTTGACAATTTATTAATGAAAATGCTTTATTCTTGTTTTACTGAGTCTGTTTTAACCTTCTCTTTTATCAGCTGGTTTGGGTTACTGATGCTGAAGAACAGGAAGAGGTTGGAACACATTATGAAAATGTGCAGCAGAATTGCTGGCACAGATTTACAGACTTTTTTTGTTTTTGTATATTGTTTACTTTATTAATCCCAGAGGGAAATTCAGGGCATCCACCTGGATGGATGAGGCAGCCACGGTACGGTGCCAATCCCTTCACCAGTCACACACACATTCACACCTAAGGCCACTATAGATTCTCCAGTTAAGCTAACTTGCATGTTTTTAGGCCTGTGGGAGGAAACCAGAGTACCTAGCAGACACGGGGACAACATGGAAACTCCACACAGAAGGGTCACCAATGGTCAGGGGGTGGGATTGAACCCACGATGGTCAGGTGTGGAATCGATCCCTTCACCTTCTTACTGTGCCGCCACAGTACTAACCACTGTGCCACCGAGCTGCCTTGGTCCCTTATTCAGTGATAGAGCCATGAGGAAAGCTCAGGCTATTTTGGCTGACAGCAGTCACCCTTTATGTGGAGTACAAGATGATGTCATCAGGTAGAAGATATGCTCTGACCAAATGCAGAACAAACAGACTGAAAAACTCATTTGTCCCTGCTACCATTGGCCTCCTGAACACCAACATGTAAGTCCTGTCTTTGTAGTCTGTGGATCTTTGATGTGTGTTTTATTAGTTTTTAAACTGTTGCTGCTGTAGAGCAAATTGCCCCATTTGGGGATCATAAAGTTGACCCTGACCTTGACTTGAGCTGCACTTGTATATGTACTAAAAAATGCTGACACATTAATCCCTATTTGCCCCGCTGTCTGTGAAGGTGTTGAACATTCACACCAACCAACGACTGTAGAACCAACTATGACCTGCCAAACAGGTCTGTACTGTGGGAAGAAACCCACACCAGAAGGCCCTGATGACCAAGAGAATCTAACAGAGAACTTTGTAACTGTGAGGCTCAAGACCAACCACTGCACCACTGTGCTGCCCAAGTTCTACCTAAACAGTTTAGAGAAGAACTAACACATCAAGTGACTCTGCAATCTCTCTGCAGAATCTTCATTGTCTCCTCACCAGTGTTGGGCAAGTAACTAAAAAATAGTAACTAATTACAGTTACTAGTTACTTTTTTTCAAAAGTAACTGAGTTACTTACCAATTACTGTATGATTAACGTAACTAGTTACTTGGAAAAGTAACTCATGTTACTTTTAAATGCATACTTAAATCATCTTGCACACATAGCAAGATAATTTAATTAATGGATTACATTACGGGCTAATTAATGTCAGGCTGAAAACTGACTGTTTCAGACAGAGCTTTTAGAACATGTTCAGTCTGCTTCATCCTGCCTTGAGGACTCTGATTGTGGGAAAAATATGAAGAAAATCAACATAGAATTACCAGTAATTTCCTCATTTTGGAATGAGAAATGCACTTTATGGATTCTTCTTTTTCTTCTTCTTCGTCTCATTTTTCAGATGGACATTCCCGCCTCTTCAATGAAGGCGACACTATGCTGCAGATCCCCCAACTCACTGTAGACCTTCCACGACACTGGGATTGGGGTGGGCCAGGTCCTCTCTCTGAGCTCTTCATGCAGTGGGCAGGACTGTAGCAATTTTATTTTTTTTTTGTACTTATTTTGTACCCGTAGGTAGATTTGTTTTGCAGTCTGGTGACAAGCCACCAGCTGCCGATAGCTGCGTGCGCAAGCGCCCCATATCCCTAAGCTGCATGTTTTTGGCATGTGGGAGGAAACCGGAGAAATCCCGGAGTAAACCCACGCAACACGGGGAGAATATGCAAACTCCACACAGATCACTGTTGGCCGGGGGCAGGGATCGAACCCACGATCTCATCATCCCCACGATCCCCCGGCCGAGGGTAAACTGTGCTGCCGCAGTGCTAACCGCTGCGCCACCATGCAGCCCAAATGTTCTGCCATCTCACTGTCTGACCTAAAGGGACACTGCTCTGTGTTACTGATATGGAATTTTGTGTATAGATGATAGTTCAGACGGTTGTGGCCTGTCCTCAGCCTGACTAAGGCTACTTGCACACACCAGGCCAGCAAGAAGTATGGATCTTCTCCTTTATGGCTTGGATGCTGCTGCCTCCACTT
The DNA here is from genome assembly GCA_020510985.1 of Pholidichthys leucotaenia. Classification (NCBI taxonomy): domain Eukaryota; kingdom Metazoa; phylum Chordata; class Actinopteri; order Cichliformes; family Pholidichthyidae; genus Pholidichthys; species Pholidichthys leucotaenia. The sequence continues at coordinate 128,970 of JAJAQF010000034.1, forward strand.
AGTCTGCTGCTTGGCCCTGATGATACTTTTAACTTATGCATAATTAGTAGACCTGTCCACCTGCTCCAACACTGATCTCTCTTTTGCTAGGAAGTCAGCGGTCTCATTACCAAACACACCGCAATGGGAAGGAATCCACTGCAAGGCGACTGCATCATTTGTGGAGTGACAGAGAGGCAAAAGGAGTGAGAATCCCTCCAAAAGAGTGAGTTGGCAACACTGCATAAAACTGTCAATGTTTATTTTACCTTTATATTATGGATTTAATCCGATGTGCAGTGATCCAAAGAAAATGCCCATTATCCACAGTCCAAATGTTTGCTGTGAAAGAGACATGATCCAGTCCCTTAAATTCCTTTTGGAGATCAAATGCATTTTAAATAATCTTTATCCAGGTAGCAAGTAAATGTGTTTTAACTTCAGTGGATCACAGTCTCAGCTGTCTGATGGAAAATGACTGTTATCACATCTTCATTCTGTAACGAGGTATCTGGAAATCAGTCGCTTTAATTCTTGCTGGGTCACAAACTGTCCAGATGCATACCTGTGCTTGAAATCCAGCCGTGGCTGTTCAGAATACAGTAGATCCACAACACGGTGTTGTTAGAATAACATAGCACGAGCTTAGTAGGACCTTGTTTCTGTTCTTAGGGGTTTCTGAAGGTTGGAGTCGGTCTCAACCGCACTTGAGCATGCAACCCACAAATATGTTTTTGTCCTTAACCATGACAAAGGAAAAATAATATCCACAAAAACAAAGTGTTGTGTATGGGTTTTGGGTGTCTGGGATGCCGTGCCCACCCACAGGATGACGCCAGGCGGGCACGGCCCACTCTGTATATAGCTGAGTGTTCTGTGTAATAAAGCTGAGTTGGATGTCCCTCTACAAGCTCTCCATCTCGTGTTATTTTCCCAACATAACATTTGGCGATGAGTAGACCAATGGGAGCGTGCTGGTTTAATCAACGGCTGTTGCTGTTTCTGGAGGGCATGGGTGAGCCGTTAATTTTGTGGTCGCAGTGGAGGCGGGAATTCGAGGAGTACGTCGACTCGCTGGGTTTCCTTCGGCTTGACGGGAGACAGTGGCGGACCCTTCTTGCCTGTAACCTCGGTGCGGAGGGCCAAAGCATTCTCGACTCACTGGGCAAGAGTGAAGGCTACGTGGAGGCTGTTGGGCACATGGGGGCGCACTTCACGGAGCAGATGAGGGCCAGAGAGTTGCGGGCGAAGCGGCTGGTGGCGCTAGACACGCCGGAGCTAGTTAGCTTGGGAGAGCTAACGGCTCAGCCGGAGCCTATGGACAGGCTAACTTGCAGGCTAGTTTAGTGCCGAAATAGGGCTAAGGGCGCGAAACTGGGCCTTGAGGCAGAACCGGGGCCAAGTGTGGAGGAGCCCCTGGCCACTGTTGATGGCGGACAAGGTGTTAACATCACGCAACCTGAAGGATGGTCTGGACTGCAATGGGTGGTGAAACTGGATGGTGTGAGAGTGCCCATGCTGTTAGCCACCGCCGTCCCGCGCTCCATCGTGAGTGAGGCATGGGTTCGGAGGCTCACACCCCGGCGTCTGGATGCGGCAGAACTGCCGGACGACGAGGACCCCGGGGACGGCAGGTGTATCATGCTGGTGGTGTAGTATGGTGAGAAGACCATTCCCGTGTTCAGGTTCCAGGTGGCATGCTGGGGTGAGAATGTGATGTGGTGGGACCTGTTTGATGAGCTGGGTTTCACTTTTGAAATTGGTGGACAGACGGTCAGCGGCTCAGGACCGGTTTACACGGGCTTTGCGGACACGGGTGCAGCCGAAGATCTTAGTGTGAGTGAAGAGGACAATAGGACTCAGAGAGTGACTACAGCTCGGCTGATGATGATGAGATGGAGGATAAGCAGGACCCAGAATTGTCCTCACCCCTTGTCAGAAAATTGTTTATTGTTTATCATGCATGTCTAATCATTTATCATTTTATATGATTGCTGTTACTAACAGATCATTTTATAATTGTTAATCATTTTATAATTACTAACATCATTATCATTATCATTGCATAACCACATTATATGATTCAAAATGTATACTGCATGCACCTTTTATGAGTTATACAGTGCTGTATTGTTTGTGGGTAATAAGTGGGCCTTTTGAGTGTCCTTCATTTAAAATGTGCTTAGAAGTCAAAGTGTCTTACCAGACTATGTGCATGATAAGGGGTCTGGGAGTAACCTTGTTTTCTTATGAAGTGCTGTGACTTGGAGCCCGAGAGCACACCTGCAAGGCCATGTTGTTCTCAGTCCAGGCCAATGTTATGACTGTGAATTGTACCCAGCAAATGCTTTGTGTAACTGACTTTGTATAAAAACTTCCTGATTGTTTTTTATGGCCAGTGCTGAATTGGCTGTTGCAAGCACTCCTGCAGTAAAGAACTCATATGAGGAATATACTTGTGTCATGAATCTTATTTGAGGTAACGAACCAATATACGATCACTCTAAAGTTTCTAGATTCTGATATACTTGGTGCCGGTGACCCAGATGGGCAATATCTGGACGGCGGGTGGAGGCGACGCGCTCTCCAGGTTGGAAATCCATGCGCATGGTCTGACTGTATACAGTCAGTATTGGACTCCCCATTGAGGAAATCTGGATTGTGTGTGGGACTCTACACGTCGTCTAGTGAAGCCCATCCTCCTCAATTAAAAGAAAGAAAAGTAAGTGACGTTTTTTTTAATTATTTACTATATGTGCGTTTAGAAGATTCTCTAAAATCGAGCCTTGAGTGAGTAATGTTAAACATGTTACAAGAATCTCCAAATCCAACTACGAGTGACTAACGCGAAAAGTAAATAAAGGTAAATAAAGTGCGCGGAAGTAGTTGCAACGAGGTAAAAGGTTTGGGTTGAAATCCCCGGTCAGGGACAAAAATAGGTTTTGGGTTGAAATCCCCGGTCAGGGACAAAAATAAGGTTTTGGGTTGAGATCCCCGAGTTTTGGAACTAAAAATAGAATATCAGGTCGCGGTTATGCTGTAATGGTAGTGTGACGGCGTTTCACACTTTTCCTGGTAAAGCATCTTAATTCCTGTGGAAAAATGGGTAACTGTGTGGGGAAAAAAGAGAATAAGCAAAAAACTAAACAGCAGAAAAGGGAGCAGACAGCGCATTGCAATGACCAGTTAAAAGATAGAGAACAGATAAAGGATCCTGAAAAATATCTGAGCAAATGGGAAAAGGACTATTCCTTCAAACCCACATTAGATGTGGATGAGGGCGCAATCTTAGTGTCAACGGCAAAATTAGTGACCAAAGGAAATAAGAGAAAGCCAAATTTGGAACTTAAATGTGCAAATCTTTGGCAGCAGCTGCAGATGCCCGAATAAAAGCCAACCAAGGATGCAAAAATAGTAAGAAAGGAGTGGATCGGAAAAAAACCATGTGAGAATCAAAACAGTGAAAATTCTCTGTCACAGCTGACAGAAGAAAACTGAACGCTCCCCCCCCCATCCTGTAACAGATCCTAAGGAGGGTTCATACAGCAAATTATTAAAAGAAGCCTGAGAGGTTGGGAGAAGGAGGAAGTAAATAAAATCATAATAATAACTTTACTCTATGTTATAAGATATTGATACTAGACTATAAGATCTAAAGACGGTCGGGTTAGTGCAACGGAACCGGATAACGCTAAAACGGACAATGAGAAACAGTTATTTTATTTTTGTGTGTGTGTGAGCTTAGAGGCAGCTGCAACTGGATTGTTTTTGTTTCTGTAAATGGCTCCAGCGTGAGGAAAGGGATGAGAGTTCTGAGTTCTCTGCGAAGGCGGAGGAGCAGGTTTTTAAACTGTTTGTAATTTTGGTATAAAAGGATTGATTGTCTAATTGTTATCCTTCTGAGAAATGTTGAAATTATAGGTATCTGAAAATAGTGGCCTTGAGCAGAAGGAGTTGACTAGTTTTGTGTTACGGCTGAGTTGAGAGAATGGAAGGAGCTGCGTCGACCTTGTGGAAATAAAAACAATCCTCTGTATGTGTGTGGTTGATCTGTGTGGAAAAAGTGGTCTAAATATGCGTAATTTTACAAGTTTTGGGATTTTGATCTTTCAATCTAACTTTGAGGGGGTCTTGATTAATGTTGCGTACGTGATAAACTGTTTAACATATTTTTAAAAGCAATTTTGACGCATTACTGACCTTTTTTTCCTTTGACTGAAACATGACAGTGCAGGACTGACGTGTAACACAGATGATCTGCCAGGGGCTATGGGTTATCAGACAAAGATCTTGGAGAAAGGATCCTTGTTGATAAACATTTTTTGAAGCCAAGTAGACTTTGTATGACATTGTAGATAACATAAGGAATACTGATTCAAATGACTTCGACTTTACAAATGTAAATGTTTATATGATTTTATAATGATATTCCTCACCACAAATGTGAGGTAACATCATATTTCAGAAATGTGACAGTAAGGAGGAATGTGTTTTTCCTGATTCGGCAGTGGCTAAGCTGGGTCAGGGGTAAACTACATTCACCCATGATTTACCAAGGAATATATAAAAATCATTTGTATATTCCTGGTATAAAATTTAAATCAAATTCTAATTAGGCAAAAGGTCCACCTTTCTGTTGACTGAAAGAGTGTGATACAATTTTTATTCATTTATTCAAATTCAACCCATCTGTGTTCAACTGGACAAACTGATCTTATTCATCAATGCTGAAGCATATCAAAAATGCACAGATAGTGATTTGTTTCTCTTAAATGGAATCTGTGAATTAGTTCAAGAAAAGTCACAAAAAAAAAGCTATGATTATTGAACTCTTATTTTTGAAGGAATTGGGCTACCCACACTTTTTATCAAGCAAATACCCTGTAACTTTGTTGCATGTGCGTCTTCATGTATCAAAGCAGGGGGTATCAAAGAAATTAATTAGCAATAATTAGTAACCCTCAGAAAAATAGATTAATGCATAAAATTATCAATAAATGAATAAATAAATGAATTCAATTCAACTTTATTTTCATAACACCTCATTGCACTTTGAGCTATAGGGGGAACCCCCATACTTGCACCTCCCATAGTTGCACCCCCATACTTGCAGAACTGACAGCCTAGCTACAGTGCTGAGAAAAAGAAGAAAGAAAAAACTGAGATTACCTTTGTTTTCTTCTATTAATGCAGACTAATGACTTATTTTATCTTTTCTAAAAAAAAAAAAATAAAATAAAGAAATTCTTCAAGTTAAATAGATTTCATCTAAATAAATGAAGTGTCATTTTCTCTAAGGAGGAGGGAAAATGAAGAAAATTGCTACAGCATATGACATTTTGAGGAGAGAGGAAAAAAAAAACAAAAAAAAGAACGTTACACCAGCCTCCAATTTAGAATTGAGGACTGAACTTAAAGAGCTTATTGATGCTTATGTGTGTTAGCTTTGCTAAATTAGGACAGGACTTTTATTTTATTTCATTCTCTATTTTCTGTAGTGCCCAGGATAAACGCATTGCTGCAATTATAACTCAAATACATGCTGAGCAATACAGACCACTGTCTTATATTTATGGGATAATAGCAAGATCAGGCCCTCTATTATCCTTATAACGCATGCTGCCTGCATACCGCTACCTTGAACCTGCGGGGTTTGTCACCTCCACAGGAAAACCAGTAAACCTTGGCTGATATCGCTGCTCATTATACTGCTATTGATTTTTTAAAAACCGTCTGTTTCTTAATAATGTTGATGTTGATGTTTTAAAAGACTGTTAAAATAATTTGGACCTCCTCCTGCTACATGTGCTTGCCTGATGGAAAAATTGTTTTGCCACTCCATGTTATACAAATGGGCTGCCCTGGTGGCACATGAACTATTCATGTGCCACCAGGAGGGAATGATGAGGATGGTGGGAAAACTGTCCTAATATTTTGAAAGAAGTAACAAAAGCATGCCAAAAGTGCATCATTTGTTTATAAAATAATGCTCAAGTAGGAATGAAAAGCTACGATATTGCTTGGTGTTGATTGACACCCTCACAAGGTGGACAGAAATTCACCCCACATCCTCAGCAAACGCAGCACATAAATCACGTTTTTTCCCACCGTTGGGGTTCCAGAACTGATTTATGCAGATAATGGAACTCATTTTACGGCACAAACAGTTCAAGACTTAATCCAAGCTGTAAGAAGTAAGATCAAATTTCATAGTGCCTACCACCCACAAAGTACAGGTTTTGTAAAAAGAAAAAATGGTACAATCAAACTAATGATTAACCCTATACCATCCTTATGTATTGCCTGACCTCTCACCACTAATCACGTCTAACAAATACATCTCAGAGCACATTGATTCTGTCAAGAGCTCTCTCTACTCCACAGAAAGAAAGCGGATAACTTTATAAAGAACCACCACCGACAACACTGGACACTCCCACCCCCACTGCCATACGTATTGCTGAACGACCATCTTGGATTCACCTTTCACACGTTAAGAGACTGCGGGTGCCTGTAAGTGAACTAACTTGTTTCCCTGAGTAAGTCCAGTTACAAAGGGGGCTTTGTCCTTCTAGCCCTAGCCCACTGTGCGCATGTGGAGAGGAGCAAACTATGGAACACATCATAGAGGCTTGCCCGCTCCAAAGACTGGAAGGAGGATTACACACCCTCCATACAGCAAACCAGGAGGCAACTGCTTGGCTTAAGGACTTTGCATTCGCTAAATAAATAAATTTGTCCTTCTAAGGACAGAGCCGTCTCAAACCTGGTGAAGATAGGGGCCCAAATGGGTACTGTCTCAGGTGGAGGCATGGCACCAAAGGTACTGATGACTCTGTGTTCCATACTTTTCATGACTGTGGGGTGGGGGACCATCTCTGATTCCAGACGAGGAGCCCGCAAAACATGGACCGCAAGACATGGACAATGGACAATGGACAATACGTGGACTATACGCACAACCTGTGGTACCAAACAATAGTGGTTTCGGTGAGAGGACTGGGAATCAACACTTCCTGCTATGTGTGCTCATGGCTACCCCATTCACACAAGACTGCAATCCCCATGATGTGCTGCTGAGCGAAGAGGAGACAGCTGGAGTGACAATAGCAATGACCTCACGTCTCAATCTGCTAAATTCAAGTAATGGGTGTTAGACATTGGTTGGTAAGAAATTTTGTCTGAAGGGTATTTTAATAAATTGAATGTCACTGTTACTGATTACACTGGGTCTAAGTTAAGACTATTCAACACTACTGGAATTGGGAAGTCTTTGCTTGCTGTTAAAAAGTCCTTGATGAAGGTAAATCCTACACACCAATCTGTTTTAATAAAGCTTGTAATGAAAATAATTTCAGTCTAGGTTTTTCACCAAGGCGTAATGACGGCAACCTGTGGAGTAAGATACCATGATTCTGTTTATAGAAATGCATTTCACTTTCCCTATATTGCTACTGGAAATTTTACCTTAAAGAGCAAAAATTGTACTTTTAACTGTAGCAATAATCCTACTGTTTTTTGGCCAAATGATGATGGGTATGGATGTTTAGGGTCTAATGTTTACTCATTACTTCCTCCAGGGTGGTGTGGCAGATGCTACATGGCTATTTTGATCCCACACATTAGCATAAGTTCAAACCTGACACATAGAATGAAAACATCATACTCCCATTATTACCATCCTGATTAAACTGAAATTCACACCAGGGCACGGAGAAGTACAACCCCAGATATGCAACAACTAATAGGTAGGCTGTCTGGGAAACAGAGGATTAGTGATTTCAAAATTGTAATGAGTACTCTTTTTCCAATATATGGCAGTTACCTGGCTACATATCACATAAATGCGGGAGCATGGACAGTGGAAAATCTAACTGTATTAACGGAACAAGGTTTCACAGCTTTAACTGAGGAGCAGAAATTCTCAAGGATGATGACATTGCAAAACAGAATGGCTTTAGATTTAACATTAGCTGCACAAGGAGGAGTGAGTCATGTTATTGGCCAGGAGTGCTGCATACATCCCAGATTTTAATCAGAATCTCTCTCACATTATTAGCCATTTAAATTACATTTTACACTTACAACACACTTTAGATGAAGATAAGGGTTGGAGCCCCTGGGATTGGTTTCAAAGTGGAACTTGGTGGCAAATTCTTTTGAAGTGGTTGACCCTATTGATTGTGATATTGGTCTTATTCAGTGTGCTCTTCATGTGTGTTATTCCCTGTATGAGATCTATGATTACACGGGCCATTGTTCATCATATTTTTCTGTTGCAAACTGCTATGCTGAAACTTGAGTGTAATGGACAATATGCAGCTCTTTCAAAAACTGATGATGACTGTGAAGAGTATAAGTAATCTCCTGTATAACTGGAATATGGTGCAAATGACGGGCATGTAGAAAATTGAAAGAAGTTACATGTTTCTGATGAATAAAGGCATCCCTAAATGTAAACTGTGATGAAAATGATAAAACAGGAGGGAAATGTCAGAAAATTGTTTATTGTTTATCATGCATGTCTAATCATTTATCATTTTATATGATTGCTGTTACTAACAAATCATTTTATAATTGTTAATCATTTTATAATTACTAACATCATTATCATTATCATTGCATAACCACATTATATGATTCAAAATGTATACTGCATGCACCTTTTATGAGTTATACAGTGCTGTATTGTTTGTGGGTAATAAGTGGGCCTTTTGAGTGTCCTTCATTTAAAATGTGCTTAGAAGTCAAAGTGTCTTACCAGACTATATGCATGATAAGGGGTCTGGGAGTAACCTTGTTTTCTTATGAAGTGCTGTGACTTGGAGCCCGAGAGCACACCTGCAAGGCCATGTTGTTCTCAGTCCAGGCCAATGTTATGACTGTGAATTGTACCCAGCAAATGCTTTGTGTAACTGACTTTGTATAAAAACTTCCTGATTGTTTTTTATGGCCAGTGCTGAATTGGCTGTTGCAAGCACTCCTGCAGTAAAGAACTCATATGAAGAATATATTTGTGTCATGAATCTTATTTGAGGTAACGAACCAATATATGGACTGTACAACCTAAGCAGGGCTGCTCGCAGAGATAGCAAAAAGACGTAACAAACTAATAGTTTTTAAATGCAAAAGATGCAATAGACTTACACAATGGTCCCCTCCGGCATACAACTAGGAACATACCGGTCGCTATGGAGGGTGAGAATATGTATGGGTACATAATCATACCATGTAGGATAACTAAGTAGAGGGTTATGCTGTTTCATCCCATCTAGCAACAATGCTCTGCACTGTGTGTGTTTATATATTTACATATTTATTCCATCTAGCTACAATGCTCTGCACTGTGTGTTTATATATTCATATATTTATTCCATCTAGCTACAATGCTCTGCACTGTGTGTCTGTGTGTGTGTATATATATATTTTATAGTAATATGTACATATGTATATTAGCTGCTCTTGCTTGCTTGTTTTTTTTTTTCTTGCCTTCTGATTGTTGCTCTGAGTGTTGCTATCCCTGTGCTGTTGCAATCCTGGAATTTCCCCGTTGTGGGACTAATAAAGGCTTATCTTATCTTATCTTATCTTATCTTATATACGATCACTCTAAAGTTTCTAGATTCTGACACCCCTCGAGCAGCCAGAGCTGGAGTGAAGATGGAGAGTGCCCAAGTTAGGCGTGACCAACACCGGCAGAGAGGTGGCGCAGCAGGAGTTCGCCCTGCAGCTGGAGGCCATGCAGTGGGAGGCTGGACAACAGTTAGGCGAGACCAGAGAGGCTGACGGCCCAAGGGAGGAGCAGCAGCCGCAGGACACAGTGACAGCGCAGCAGAGCACCGACACCGAGAGTGCTGAATGCAGCGGTGAGGATCCCAGGTCGGTGAGTGGGCCCGATGAGGGTGATGGTGCGTGTCCTGGAGGTCAACAGGAGCCGTTTACGGAGGCTACACAACATGACACAAGGAACGAGGGAGTCGAAAGCTGCGTCGAAGTGCCCGGACCGGAGAAATGTGAGGACGACTCTGTGAACCACAAAGGTGAGCGGCAATGGCCAGACATGGTGGCAGTGTGCGTTGCCGAGGAGTGGGCTTCGGCGGTCCCTGGAGCATGACCACGGGGGGTCGAAGTGTTCGAGACCGAGAGAGAAGAGAGCAGAGCAGGACAATTTGGCGCAGTTCGGGACACGAGCTGGTCTGGCGAGCTGGGTGTAAATGGTGACTGGTGTGACGATAACCCAGCGAGGGTTGACCCCGGTGCCGGTAGCTGCAGTACCCTTGGTGTGGGTGCCGGAGGGCACTGCGGGGTCCCCATGAAGAGGGCTGCCAAAACTGGAGGACATGTAAGTGGAGTGGAAAAAATTGGCGCAGTCCAACAGAGCACCAAACGCCATTGTCAGGATGAGGGCTTGGACCGGGTTGGTGGGACAGCACGACGCAGGAAGGAGGTCCTGAGATGAAGTGGTGGGCATGGGAGACCGGGTCGGGTTTCCCTGCGGGTTGATGGTGGGGTTTGGCCCAGAAAAAAAACCCAGTTTGGATAGTTGGAAACAGGTTGGCCAGAGAGGGGTGTTTCGACCCTGGGGGGCGGCAGCGGCCAGACTTAAGAATGCTGTGGTGATGCCCAGGCCCTCCGTGGCTGTGTAGAAGATGGTGGCTACCCAGGGACGTTGGGGTTACCTAAGATTTTATGTTTCTGATGTGAATGTCTATATGTATATGTGAATGAATATATGTTGTTTTACTATTTGGTGCCCTTGTCGATTTGCTTTAAAAAAAAAAAAAAGAAAAGGAGAAAAGAGAGTGAGTGCGATTGGCATGATGAGATGTGTAGTTGCGAGCCTGTGTTGAGTGTTTGCATGACAATTTTATTGACCTGTGTACTGAATTTCAGCGTGTTTTTGTTTGATAGGTATGTATATGTTAAATTTTTTAGTCCGAAAGGTGGTGTCTTGGTGAATAATTATGTTTATGGTGAATTTGAGCCCACCTGGTTTATTTGGCCGCTGTTCATTGAATGCCCAACGTAGTTTTACTTTGAATACCCATTGTGGGGTTGGAGTTGGGGTGGGGGCCGTCAGTAGTGTGTGTGTTTTGTGATTTTATGTGGTGTATATATAACATTGTTAAAGGGATTGTTTTGAGTTAGGAACACGGCTTTATTTTGTTTTGTTAAATTGGTTTTTAGTGGCAGGATATCCCACTCGGCCGTGTAGGGGGTTCTGGCAGTCTGCCCGGCCCCCAGCCTTAGTTGTGTGAATGGATAGGATTTATTTATTTTTCTACATATGTTCTTCCCTGGGCGGCGCTGTGGAGGAGTGGTTAGCACTGCGGCAGCACAGCAACTCACCCTTGGCCTGGGATCCTGGGTTCGATCCCAGCCCCCGACCAACAGTGATCTGTGTGGAGTTTGCATGTTCTCCCCGTGTCTGCGTGGGTTTACTCCGGGATTTCTCCGGTTTCCTCCCACATGCCAAAAACATGCAAGTTAGGTTAACTGGCATCAAAAACTGGGGATTCTAAATTGTCCTTAGGTATGACTGTGAGAGTGAATGGTTGTCTGTCTCTCTGTGTTGGCCCTGTGATGGACTGGCGATCTGTCCAGGGTGTACTGCCTCTCGCCCAAAGATGCTGGGATAGGCTCCAGCCCCCCCGTGACCCGAAAAAGATTAAGCGGAAGAAGATGAATGAATGCATGAATGTTCTTCCCTTTACTGTGTGAGTTGGGTGACAAATCAGGGTGGGTTGTTTGTGTGCCTGACATTTTTTTAAAGAGGGGGTGGTGGTGTGTATGGGTTTTGGGTGTCTGGGATGCCTTGCCCACCCACAGGATGACGCCAGGTGGGCACGGCCCACTCTGTATATAGTTGAGTGTTCTGTGTAATAAAGCTGTGACATGATTGATAGACCCAGTAAACAGACACAGACTCAGGAATAGATACAATTATCTTTATTTATGTTAACAGGAGTGTGTGTGCACGTGTGTGGGTGTGTCCGTGTGTGTATCAGTGATGACGTGGCAGCTGGGGATGAGCAGAGTGTCGTACAACCTGACAACCCCATTGATAGAGCAGAGACAGCAGACGTTAGTAATGCCCAGGTGGAAACATGCGAGAATGTCAGAGGCTTACTGTTTGCTGAGAAGGTGACGTGCTCAGGTTGGCCCGTAGGCTCCAGCCAGGAGGACAACGCCTGTAGCCACGGTGCAGCTGAAGGTGGAGGTGGTGCTGGATCCACCGCCAAGGGGGAGATTCTGCCGCCACGGAACTCCGCCTGAGCACAGGGGATGAGTGAGGAGGAGGTGAGTAGCAGGATGGCTTACTTGGGTTGAGAGTGTAGCTCCTTCCCGGAGGATTAGGTTGGAAGTGAGGGATAACTCTGGTAAGACGACGAAGGCTGAGGAAATCTCTGGAGAGAGGCGAAGACGAGAGTAGTCTCAATGAGCCATGGAGATCAGACGGCTCCACGCCGATCTGAGGGCAGAGTGGATTAAATAGCCCGACAGTGATGGCAAGCAGGTGTGCGCAGCTGCGGGTCATAATCAGCTGGAGCGAGACATCACAAGCTGAGTTGGATGTCCCTCTACAAGCTCTCCGTCTCGTGTCGTTTTCCCAACATAACACAAAGTAGCTTCATCGTTTCCTCCACTCAGTAGTGAACAGGCTCTTTTCAACAGGCCACCTTGATTGACGGCTGCATCAACTACGTAGGATCAGTTTGTATTTATTTGTGCTAAAAATATCTATCCATATTAATAAAATGAGTAACATGAGTAATGCATCTGTTCAAATTTCAGTAACTGTAATGCATTACTGAATTTTTAAACAGTAATTTTGCTACACAGCACGTTACTGCAAAAGTTGTGGCGTTACAGTAATGTGTAACTTTGTAACTTTGTACTTTGTAACGCGTTACTCCCAACACTGCTCCTCACTATATTAGTTCCCACAGTCTTTTTCAGTGAATGTGTGACACTAGAAACATGATTATAAAGCAGTTGTGGTTTTCTAATAGACTGAGTGTGGATCCAGAACAGGTGGTTCTACAGAGGAAGAGGTTAACCTCTTTCTTCAGAGTTTGTCTCCAGCTTGTGACTCCTTAAAGGCCCAGAGCAGGTTTCTCCACACATGGATCACTTTGCGAGTCTGAACAGGACTGAGAGGAATCGTTCAGCTAGGAGAGTGTTGAAGTCATAGTTCAAAATATCTGACAGGATCATCCTGAAGACCTTTGGAAAGAAGTGGAACATCTCCAGGAGTCAGAGGCTTCTTCATCTTGATTTCCTAAAAATGTGAAGACTTCTTTGAGCCACAGAGCTCTCAGAGTGTTCCACAGGTAGATTCATTCATCTGTCAGGATCACCTGGATGGACACATGAGAAGAAAAAACAAAGGAGCCTCTTTGAAGGAGGAAACATTTCATGATGATCTTCAAACTTGACCTGATGAGGAGCTCCATGAAGAGTCAGAGGATCAGCAAAGTTATTAGAGTTCATCCTCAGGGGATCATGAAGGTCTGAATGGATTCTAATGAAAATCCATCCAGTAGTTGTTGAGATGTTTCAGTGTGAAGCACAGATGTTGACCTGCTGCTGGTGTTAAATCAAAGTAGAAATCATCAAAGTCAGTTGATGAAGTGAATCGTGTGGAGACCAAGAATGTCTGTAGAAAGTTTCATGTCAGTTCATCCATCCTTTAGTTCACATCCATGTGGACTAAAGTAGTGGACTGAGCAGCTGACATTAAAAAGAGAAGAAGAACCAGTCATGTTGATCTGAACATTAGAGAAACATCATGGTGATGAAATATGAAGCTGTTTATCTGTTGGACTCCTTCACCTCAGCTGAAACGTTCAGCAGCAGGTTTTTGTATCACCACTTCTCACTGTGGGAGACATCTTTGGTTCTGGAACTAAACTGGTTGTAACAGGTAAGAACAAACATTTATTTTCCTTCAGCTGTTTTACTGTTGAAGTTAAAATGTGTTTAAAGTCACTTTCTGCTGTTTCAGGTTTTACTTGGTAGTTTTTTCAGAGTTAGAATCAATCTGCAGCTGTTGGAACATAAATGATCTGAAAACATATTTAATTCTCACTGAACAAAGATTTTATTAAAAATTAACATATATAAATATTTAAATATTAATAAAAATATTAGTGTTGGAGAAATATAAATGATTTTATTTTATCTTGTACCTGCCTCTCACCCAAAGATGCTGGGAGAGGCTCCAGCTCCCCGCGACCCGAAAAGGATTAAGCAGAAGAAGACGGACGGACAAATAAATTAAAACCTCCATAATTAAATATTATCAGCTGGCAAACAGTACATTCACCTTTTTACTGTGTTCATAATTAGTCACATCTTCAAATAAAAATCCTTTAGTGTAGATAAACTGAATGTGACAAAATTAAAAGGTTCCATAACTATTGGAATGTAAATTTTCATATGGAAAATATTTTATTATTAACATTTAAATGTATAAATTCTATATTTTACAATGATGTACTTTAAGTTAATATTTTTGTTAATATTTATTATCTTATCATTCAGGTCACAGATGAACATTTCAGTTTTATTTTATTTCATTGGTTTGATAAATTTTACACTGAAGACAAATTTAATTTTAATTTGGTGGTAATTTTTTTATGAAATCATCAAATCATAATTTTTCTGTTTTTGAAAATGTCAAATATGTTTTATAAATATAAATCATCAAACTTTTCTTCCTCACCACTTTAATTCTCATATCAGTTAAACTGTGTTAAAATATTGTTCATGTTATTAATCTCTATTATATTTATTAGTTCATTTTTGACAAACAGAAAATCTCACTGAACAGTTTATATTATTATTTATTCCAACATGGGAAGAATAATGTTAAGATATTATCCATCCATCCATCTTCTTCCGCTTAATCCTTTTCGGGTGGTGGGGGGGCTGGAGTCTATCCCAGCATCTTTGGGTGAGAGGCAGGGTCCACCCTGGACAGATCGCCAGTCCATGGCAGGGCCAACACAGAGGGACAGACAACCATTCACTCTCACAGTCACACCTAAGGACAATTTAGAATCCCCAGTTTGATGCCAGTTAACCTAACTTGCATGTTTTTGGCCTGTGGGAGGAAACCAGAGAAATCCCGGAGTAAACCCACGCAGACACGGGGAGAACATGCAAACTCCACACAGATCACTGTTGGTCGGGGGCTGGGATCGAACCCAGGATCCCCCGGCCAAGGGTGAGTTGCTGTGCTGCCGCAGTGCTATCCACTCCACCACCGCACCGCCCGTTAAGATATAATAATAAGTTTAATATCAGTGATGATTAAAGTTAGTTACCAATCCATTTTATGTTAATAAATATTTTCTAATTGAATAAATGTGATTTAACTTGTTCACATTATGTTTTGAAGTTAATGAAGTTTCATTAAATCAGAAAAACAAAACTGAACCATAAGATTTGATCTAAACTAAAGATAAAAAATGTGTGATTATTATTAATACAAAATATTATTTCCATATTCATGCTGTATATATTTTATAAAAATCTTGAAGTAATTTATCTGAGTTTCTTCTCACTTTTCTTTATTCCAAGTGACTTATTTTTAAATTAATTTTGTGTTTAATTTGAGCAGAAAGAAAATATCTCAGAAGTTTTCAGCCTTTTAACTGTAAAACTGTTTTGTCAATTTGGATTCCAGGTTTTTCACATAAAACATAATTAAACATAATAAAACATCAATAAAATGACCATTTCTCTGTTAACATAAAGGAAATGCAAAAAAATGTAATTATTCAACCTCCAAAAATAAGATTTTGACAATTCAACTTCATATTAACACGTTTATGTTGTTATAAATCTAATTTATTTATCTGACTTGTTTCACAGCATCAAATATTTTAAATCATTTCATGAATGTTAACTGATGAAACTAAATTGTTGTGACAGTTTAACTGTTCATCTAAATGCTAAACAATGTAAATAATTCAGTAACTGAAATAAAACCAAAATAAACGTCATAATTCTTCTTGTTGGGTGATTGATTTTTCTTCTAGAAGAATTAATTTTGTGAAATTGTTGGTAAATTGATGATAATTGAGGATAATTGCTGACATGTTGCATCTAGTTTATGTGAAGGTAAATGCAGTGAAAAGGAAGTTCAAATCCCATTTCTAACATTGTGTTTGTCTGAGGACAGCAGCCATGTCCAGTGTCCATGTCCCTGTGTGTCCCTCATCAGAACTCTCTGCTGTCTCCCACATGTGCTCCATGATTGAGGTTGTGATTGGCTTTGATCTGAAGCTGAATCCAGTGTCTGCAGTGAACTTTGTGCTGCACTGATGAGTAGTTTAGTGATCAGAGTCCATGGAGTTTCAGCATCACTGAATGCTGCTGCTGACTGTGTCAATGTGTGTCTGTGCTGCTTGTTGCTGCTGTCAAGCTTCAGATGAACAGCCCGTGAAGCCCGTGGTGAGCGTGTACCCGGCGGCGTCCGCAGTGGGCCAGGAGGGGAGCGGCTCCCTACTGTGTCTGGCCTCGGCCATGTTTCCTCCTCTGGTCCGCTTCTCCTGGAAAAGACAGAAGGAGGACGGTGGGCTGGAGGAGCTGGAGGGAGAGCAGCTGGAGATCAGAGAGTCGGGACGCACCGCCTCCATCCTGATGATCCACCAGAAAGGTCACAGCACAGAGAAATACCACTGCTACGTCAAGCATGAGGGGGGCACCGTGGAGGCCCACACACAGCAAGGTAGAGGAACAACAGGGTTGCCAGATCTGAGAGAGTAACAAGTGATTCTTTATGTGACAATCAGAGCAAAACACAACATCTGACTCCCTAAAAACAAGCAAGTGAAGCACTAAGATGAAAGATCTAATGATTTTAGGACCTTTTTACTGGAAAATCTCCTAAGCTGAAAGTCAATAATACCATCGTCTAATAATGTACAGGTGATAATTCTACAAACTAGTCTTCCTAAAGTCATATGATAGAGTTTCATTAATGTCAACTGTTGGTTAGAAAGAATTCAGATGATTCAGTCTATTTGAAGTTGGTCCAACAATTGTGTTTTTTCAGTGTAATGGAGGCTCAGTGAGTGTGTCCATCAGTGACTCAGCTTCATGTGGAGACGCCGTCAAAGAGGATGGACGTGTCTCACTGCTCCTCCAAACATCTGCCTCCTTTTGTGTTTCAGAGCTTCCAGCTGCAGCAGCCTCCTGTCCTCCAGAGAGAGAGCCAGCAGACCTGCCAGCTCTGCAGCCAGCTGACTGTAAGATCAGCTGCTGCCTCCTTCCACACACACTAAACATCCACTTGGTGTCTCTGATCAGAGCCTTGAAGCGTTCACGTGCTGCTGAATGTGTGTCTTCATGTTGAGTGGAGATCTGTGAGCTGACTTTCTGTCTGTGTCTCAGTGTCCTTCCAGGGTGAGTGCAGAGTGAAGCTCTTCTGTCTGCTCTACACAGTGCTGATAGTGAAGAGTCTGGTGTACTGCTGTGGACTCTCTCTGATGATGATGATGATGATGGTGGTCAACAACAACAACGCTCATCATCACTGACTCTCTCCTCTTTTTAGCTCCACCACATCTCACAGCTTCATCTCAGTCGTCGCTGTGATGGGAAATCAGAAATGTTGGCCTGATAAGTTGATATCCTTGTAAAAGTCACTTCTGTTCTATATGCATGCTGACATTTGCTGATATGAAGTCTTTCTGTCTGAGGAACAATTTTGTTGGAAGTTTAAATGTGAATTTTATGATCAAACTTGATCCTGAATTGTTGTTAATCAGGGATTCACTGATTCCTGTCAGGCTGGTTTTTATTTTCAATCTTACTGTTGTTGTTTTCCATCAGTCAGAGAATCCCAGGTTGGTTCAGATTTTTCTGAAACAATCTCAATAAACAGACATTATGTCATAATAAGTGGGTGTGTACATTTCATTATACAGTGGTGTGAAAAAGTTTTTGCCCCTTCTTGATTTCTCATTTTTTGAATGTTTGTCACACTTAAATGTTTCAGATCATCAAACAAATTTAAATATTAGACAAAGATAACACAAGTAAACACAAAATGCAGTTTTTAAATGAAGGTGTTTATTATGAAGGGAAAAAATCCAAACCTACATGGTCCTGTGTGAAAAAGTGATTGCCCCCTAAACCTACTAACTGTTGGGCCACCCTTAGCAGCAACAACTGCAATCAAGCGTTTGCCATAACTGGCAATGAGTCTTTTCCAGCACTGTGGAGGAATTTTGACCCACTCATCTTTGCAGAATTGTTGTAATTCAGCCACACTGGAGGGTTTTCCAGCATGAACCACCTTTTTAAGGTCATGCCACAGCATCTCAGTGGGATTCAGGTCAGGACTTTGACTAGGCCGCTCCAAAGTCTTCATTTTGTTTTTCTTACCCACAGGAACCACATGAGTCGCCCGTGAGCCTGTTGTGAAAATAGCACTAGTCACCAATGACGTTCGTCTTAAATTTCTAAAATTGTCTTACCACTATTGTTGAATCACACTTGCAACGATGTAGATTTTAAAATGACCATATAAAACAATTAAAAATAAAAATGTTTAATATCCATATACTCTGCTTTATTCTGGCTCAAAGCTCAGTATTGTGCTCATGACAAGCATTTGGTGAGATAAGCTAGTGAGCAGCAATGAGGAGTTGAATGTGGATTCTACCTCCAAAAACATGGCAGAAAAAAGAAAGAAAACTTTAAATCTTCATAGTGAACAGGAAGAAGAGTTCTGTTTTACTACAGTGAAAAAAAAATGTGTGTGTCTCATTTGCGGGGCGACTGTGACAACAGCAAAGTGGCACAACGTGGAAAACACTTCAGTACATGGCATGTGGGCAGTGGTGGCCTCATGGTTAGGGATGTGGACTGGTGAGAGGAGGGTCGTGGGTTTGATTCCTGGACTGGCAGGATCAGATCTTGGTGGGACAGATAACATAGCAGTGTTTGCCCCACCCTCCTCAACCCCACTGTGGTGCCCTTGAGCAAGGCCCTTCAGCCCAACTGCTCCAGTGGAGCTGCTCAGTGGCCACAGGTCAGTCTGGGGTTGGACTGGGCAGCTTCCTGGTGTGAGTGTGGAACTGTGTGAGTGTGAACAGGGCATCCTTGAAAAAGAGAGATTGCCTCTCAATAGAACTACCCAGTATAAATAAAGGTTAAATCAAATTTTAAAAAATGAAAGCTACAATGCAAACTACCCACCGGGCAGCGCAGTGCAGGAAGAAAAAGTCTGTGGGTTAAAAGCAACTTTGGGCAAACAGCAGTCTTTTTTTAAGGAGGCCACTGAAAAAATCCCCAAAACAACCTAAGCCTCATTTAGAGCTCCACAGTTTTTGATAAAAAAGCAAAAATGTTACTTCATTAGTTCCTGGCTGCATTCTTCAGTCACATTGTTCATTTGTAATATTTAAGAGATTATAAATGAACTGAAGGATGAACAGGACAATAGAAAGCTGTAAGTCCTGGTTACTGTCAGAGTCTAATTATGACTGAGCAACGTTGCTGAAGAATACAGCCTGGAAACCAGGGAACTCTGGGTAATTTGGGGGTAATCAATACAGTAGAACTGAGAAATTCCTGGAAATTTCAGGGTATTTACACATCAGAGTAGTTGAACAAACTTGCCTGAAGCCTGGAAACTGCTACATGGTGATGATATGGTGCTGAAACATTAACACCAGTGAGCAGATCAGGATTTTCTGGTTTCTTCTACATAAAGATCAACTGATTGCACCAAACATGTCAAACACTGAAAACATGTACCAGCAGAAGTACACAGTAATTTCATAGTACTTCACTGGATTTATGAAGTTCAGTCCTGTCATATCTGTTTTACACCTCAGGCCAACGGTTGCTATGGCTGCATCAAAAACATCCTCATGATCCTTCACAGAAAACCCAACACCATCTTTGATAACTGCAGCTCCATGAATGACGTGAGAACTGTTTCAATTCTCTGAGTTAGTCTGAGCCCTGTTCACATGTCAATCTGTCCTCAGCTCAGAGCCGCTTCCTTCCTCTCCTGCAGCAGACGGCTGTTGCTGCTCTGCCGTTAGCTGTGGTTTTTCACTTGAACAAGAACACAGCAGCACTACTTCAGCGTCTCACTGCCGCAGCTCCAGTCTGGTTTCAGCTCTCAGCGTCTCATCAGAGTTTTAATCAGTGAGAGAAACAGCTGCAGTGTGAGCTCAGAGCTGAGAGATCAGCAGAAACACAAGAAGACACCATCAGCCTTCTGTGGAGACGCGTTAATGATAAACCAGTCACCACTTTACACAGGGACACGTCTAGATCTCTGGGGGCTCCACGTGTCTGCAGGACTGTCTTTGTGTTCTCTACAAAGATGCAAAGATGTTAAAAAATAAACTTGGCTCATTGTCTAGACTCACAAATATAAACACATAAACAAAGCTGATAAAGTCAGAAACTATTAATATAAATCTATTGTCTTTATTTCACTCTATGCTGATGACACTATTGTTTCCACAGATGAGCAAACAGCAAATTTACAAGAAAACATATCAACAAATGTAAGGAATTTAACATAAAAGAGTTACACATTTATGAGGAAAAAGCTAAAACTTTACAAGAAAAAAGAAACAAATTTTAAAGTAGAATGTTACAAATTTAAAAGAAAAATGTCATAATTTTAACCAAAAAGCTGCAACTTCATGAGAACAAAATAGCAAATTCATGAAAAATTTTCAAAATTATTGCAAAAAATTGATAATTTAAAAGAAAAAAAAGACTTTCAAACTGGAAGGAAAGAATCACAATTTCATGAGGAACAACAATGTTAAAAAATATGATAAAATGTTTAAATGAAGGGAATATTCTTTTTTTAATTTGATTTTTTTGCCACATATTAATAGTCTGTTTTTGTTCAAATATCATGACTTTGTAAACAAATTCTAAACATATTTCTGGTGATACTTTCTACCTTATTTAACAATTTGTTTTTCTTAAATGTGTGACAGACTGACTGTTAATCTGTAACTTGTTGTAATCAATTTATTCATTTTTCAATTTATTCATTTTTCTGATAAATTTGCAGCTTCATTTCCTTGTTTCCCAGATCTTTCAGATAGAATTTGATAGTTTTTACTATTTATTTTTTCTATTTGAATTTTGCAATTTTTTCAGGAAAATTTGTGATTTTATCTATTTAAGTTTGTTGATGTTTTCTCACAATTTTCTGGTTTTAAATGTATTTCAAACTCATTTATTAAAAAAATTAATTAAATTAAATTGCAACTTATTCAATCAAAAAGCTCCAACTTTTTTCAAATATTTGTGCTTTAAACCCTCAAATTTACTTTTTTAAACTTCAGGTTGTGATAGATTTATGGTTAAATTTGAAAATTTTATTGTAAATTTGTCAAACTTTGATAAAAAATTTCTTAGTTATTTTTTCTTACTTGCATCTTAACTGATTCTTCAGAATGTGTCATTTGTTTTTCTAATCAGCTGTTGTCTTCCTCCTCAATATTCTCCTTTCTGCCCACAAATGCAGCGTTCTTCTGACCTCAGTGATCTTCTGTAGCCCACAGAAAATGGTCCAGTCTCCACAGAGTCTCCAAGATGGTGGCCGGGTTGGACGGGGAATAGACTAGCGTGGTCATTGATGCCACTCTTCATATAAAGGAGGTGGGCGGAAGAGGCCAGTCAGTCCTCTTTCGTTGTGGAGACACCTGGCCTGCAGGAGAGTGTCATAAGCCTATATAGTATTGTATATAGTATTCTGATAAAGTTCCATAAACTAAGTTCATTGTTTATCCATTACTGCCGAAACATGGATGCTACACTAATCATCTTGCTCACAGCCACAGACTGAAAACAGGATAAAACTGTCTACATGCACTGAAAGTCTTCCATTCTCTTTCAAAAGTTTCATCCTTGTAGTCTGGTTTAAAGGAAATGAAATTGCAGCTGAAAATCACGGACTTCCACACAAACAATCAAACCTCCTTATTTATTTAGGATTAAAGGAGTCAGAAACCTGGACTACAGGAAAAGACACTTAGAGCAGTTTGGACCAAAATATCTGCATGAAGCAACAAAGCATTAAAACATTCAAATAAAGCAGCTGAGTTAGAAGAAGAAACTGCTCTGTCAACACTGACTGGCGCCTAGCGGCTGCCCCGGCCTTGGATGCGCTCTGCAGAGCGTGCCCAAATGCCAAGTCACGTTTCGTTACCTTGTATTCATGCATGTGTAATGACAATAAAGTTCAATCTCATCATCTCATCTCATTAGGGAGTTTTTCACTGAAATATGAAACTTTTCTCTCACAAATATCAGACGTTTCATGGAAACTTTGAACTTTTCCTGCTAAATTTGTTCTAATTTTGTGGAACATGAACGACTTTGATGGGCGGCGTGGTGGCAGAGTGGTTAGCACTGCGGCAGCACAGCAACTCACCCTTAGCCAAGGGATCTTGGGTTCGATTTTACTTTTTCAAAATTATTTTACTTTCTTTTAATCTAGTAAAGTTTAAATATTTTGGTACTTTTTGATGGTTTTTAATGAATTTACATTTTCTTTAACTTCCATCTGTGAAAATTAGCTTTTGTTACTGTTCACAAATCTTCATGTAATTTTTCACATTTTCTGTGATGTTGTTTCTTGTTTCTTTTAATTTTTTTCACATATTAAAATAAAAAAGACGACAGCTTCCTCCCCCAGGTCCCCCAGTCATCTTCCTTCTTCCCTGCAGTCTCCAGTCTCCCCTTTTCTGTTCCACACTGCTGGTACAGTCAGACTTAGATTCTCTGTTGGAATTCCCCGTTCAATACTTCCCTGCCATTAATATCCTTTCTCCTTCTTCTCTTTCAGGCTACCTGTGGCTCCGGCGTGCACCTGTCTTCTTTAGACTGAAGTTGTTTGCACGTTTTCATTAGTTGGGTGTCTGTTTATTAAGTTGGCGGGTTTTGTATTTTGGGCTTTTATCATTAAAGTGCTGAATTCTGTCCTTGTGTCTGAGTGGTTATCTGAAGCAGTTTGCCCAGCTCTGAATCCTCCTTGGGATTTATTTATGACATGATGTCAATGTTCATTAACTTGCACTGTCCAGAAAAAAACAACAATCTACATTTTAAACGTTCAACTTTTTCCTCATAAATTTGCAGCTTTTTTCTGTACATTTTCAACTTGTTTCCTGTAAAACTTTAACTTTTTTCTCATAGATTTGCAACGTTTTTTGTGACAAATTTGTGACTTTATCACAAATCTGCAACTTTTTTCTCATAAATTTGCAACATTTTTCCTGTAAGCGTTCACCTTTTTTTCTCATAAATTTCTGACTTTTTTCTCATAAATTTGCAATTATTTTCCTCCAAAAATATGCAACGCTTTTGATAAATGTGCAACTTTTTTCCTGTAAAATTTCTACTTTTTTCTTCATACAAGTCAAAAATTTACAACAAAAACTTGCAGATTGTGATGAAAAAAGTTGCAAATTTATGACAAAAAACAGCAAATTCGTGAGTAAAAAAAGTTGCATGTTTACAACAAAAAAAAACAAAATTTAAAAGAAAAAAGTAGAAAATTTATGAGTAAAAAGTTGCAGATTTAGGAAAAATTTGACAATTTATAAGAAAAACGTTGCTGATTTACCAGAAAAAAGTTGCAATTTTTTTTTTTTTTTAAAAAAAGCTGCAAATTTATGAGAAAAAGTTGCAGATTTCCCAGAAAAATGTTGCTCTCCCAGACTTTCCGGTGGCCCTGAAGGGACGTCAGACTTTTGATCTGAACTCGGGGCGGGGCGGCAGCGGCTCAGGAGGCAGAGCAGGTCGTCTAATAACCCGATGGTTGGTGGTTCGAATCCCGCTCTCCCCAGATATCCTGCTGTTGTGTCCCTGGGCAAGACACTTCACCCGCATTGCCTCCAGTGTCCATAACACTGGGTATGAATGTGTATAAAAATGTTTGATGGTGGCCGGAAAGGCCGTTGGTGCAGATTGGCTGCCATGTTTCCGTCAGCCTGCCCCAGGGCAGCTGTGGCTGCAGGAGTAGCTTGCCACCACCATTGTCTGTCTGGAGTGAATGAATAATGTACCTATTTGTAAAGCGTCTTTGAGTATATATGATAAAGCGCTATATAAAATTGATTTATTATTATTAACTCCAACTGGCGACTGTGTGAACAGAATCAGAAACTAATCCTCCTTCACTGCCCTCTTTGCTGCACATTCATTCATTTCAGAACACAGACGTCCTTCATGACGCATTTCTGCATTGACTTGTGCATCGATGTGCGCTTCAGCGGCTCGCCACAAGATGACGCTCCTTCTCTGTGTTTCACACACTGTCATGTCATCAGTCCCACCAACATCTGTTTGCTTCTTGTTCTCATATTTTCCTTGGCAGAGCAAAATAACAGAGAATAAAGAATAAAAGTCATAATCTGTTTATTCTTCGTACAGTTAATCATAAATGATAGCAGAGTTGTTGAATAAAAGTGACATTGTGGGCGACCCCCACAGCCTATGGACAAGCAGAGCGCTCAGCTGGAGCAATTAGCAGAACAGTGAGATGTATGGACTGATATCAATATGTAGATGTGCCTTGCAACCTCTTTTGTTCTACAGCTCCAGAGCAGAGAGGAATTCCGGCACCAATAATCCTGCTATTGATATGTGTGACTCTCATGTAAATGTCCCATGCATTCCTGCTGTACTGTGATGCTAACATGCCATGCATGCATTGTCTGTAGCTGGGTATTTAAGTGAACTGCATATCGCTTGCTCTCTCTCACTCTCTTTTTGACCACTCTGATGACTTGCTGCTGACTAGATACACAGGGCTCGCTCCAGCGCGCTCCCACAGCGCTGGAGTGACACTCGTGCTGGAGGATGAAATAAACACCCTTTTAAACTTCAGTTCGCCGTATCCTGCCTGCACTTATTCCGTGCCTCCACATCAGGGTTCCCTTATTTCATCCGCCACAACATCACCGTGACATCACAGTCCAGTTTGTGCATTATTGTGTCATATTCAGTGTTGGGAGTAACTGTAATGCCACTACTTTTGCAGCAATGTGCTGTGTAACGAAATTACTGTTTAAAAATTCAATAATGCGTTGCAGTTATGGAAATGTGATCAGATGTGTTCCTTGCGTTTCTCGTTTTATTAATATGGATAGATATTTTAGCCCAAATAAATAGAAACTGATGCTACGTAGCTAAGGAGCCGTCAGTCAAAGAGCCTCTTCAGTGCTGCAGCCACAAATGGAGCTTGATCCTGCTGAGAAAAGATGAAGCTACTTTGTTTTTGTGGAAATAGACGGTGTTATGGATGTAATAATGGTCAGAGTTACTCTTATGCCATGCAGTGAACTGAACCTTTATTGAGAAACACTGAACTATATACTGAGAGCTGTAGCCTGCCTGATGTCACACCCAGGGCAGCTACGGCGAGCCCTAAGGGCCACACACACCACACTCACTACACATCGTTCCCTCCCTCTTACAAAAGTGCAAAACAAACACACAATTCAGACCCGCCTCAGTTTAGGACCCGAATCATGCACTCAGGGAAATAACAGTAAACAGTGATGGCCGAACACATTCACCCAAAAAACTAAAATTGAATAGCGTCTCTACACAAAATAATCCCGCATCTCAACAACCATTCACATGTACACCAATAAACATATTTACATCCAAGTGTTCATGTTACACCACAGTCCACTGACAGCTGAGGATAAAACCGGCTCGGGGGCCCAGGGCAGCCCCCCGGCATGCGCGCCCCTGGAAGCCGCCCGCCCCCAGGGTCAAAGCTGACCTTCCCAGTGAGAATGTCCCTTCTCCTCACCCTCGACTGCTTCTCTCGTCTGGACTCACAGTGCTGCAGCCTGGCGTGCAGTCCCTCTGTGCCTGTCGGTCTGCCACTGACCACCTCCAACTTCGCTGTCGCTGCCACTGTCGTAGCCGCAGACACCCCAGCCCTCCCTTGACCAAGCTCCAGGGAAAACTGCAGCCTGCTCGTTGGTGTTGCTTGTCGTCCCATGACGCCTCGCCGCTGCTCCCAGCACCCTCATCCAAGACGCTCTGCTGCGCTGTCTCTGCGCCTGGCTGTCGCTGTTGCTTCCCAGGGCTTTCAGCCTGCTTGCTCCCGCTCTCCCACTGCCCGGACTCAAGCCACGGGGAAAACTCATGTTGATTTTCTTCAGATTTTTCCCACAATCAGAGCTCTCAGGGCAGGATGAAGCAGACTGAACATGTTTATTTATCTTTTGTTCATATAAAAGACAAAAAATAAAATAGAAAGATGTCTTTCAGGCCAGAAACATGCTGACGAAGGAGACCAGGCTTGCTAAGAGGAGCTACAGTGTGAAGTTACAAAAAAACTTCTCAGCTAACAACTCTGCTTCTGTCTGGAGAGGCCTACGGAATATCACCAACTACAGGAGACCATCCCCCCACCCTGCGGAAAACCTCCAGCTGGCTAATGACCTAAACAGCTTTTACTGCAGGTTTGAAAAGAACCTACAGTTCTCACCTCCCACCCACACAAAAGGATTATCTGCAGCCCCAGGAACTCCATCCCTCCTCCACTCTGACCTCCCACCAGCACTAATGATCTGTGAAGAGGAGGTGTGCCGGGTCTTTCAGAGACAAAAGATCAAGAAGGCTGCAGGACCTGATGGTGTGTCTCCGTCCTGCCTGAGAGTCTGCCCCAACGAGTTGGCCCCCATCTTCACCCGGATCTTTAACAGATCACTGGAGCTGCGTGAAGTGCCTTCCTGCTTCAAACGCTCCATCATCATTCCAGTTCCCAAGAAACCCTCTATTACAGGATTAAACGACTACAGACCTGTTGCCCTGACCTCTGTGGTCATGAAATCCTTGGAGAGATTGGTGCTGAGCCACCTGAAGGTCATCACAGGCCCCCTGATGGACCCACTGCAGTTTGCCTACCGGTCAAACAGGTCAGTGGATGATGCAGTGAATATGGGACTACATTACATCCTGCAACACCTCGACTCCCCAGGGACGTACGCCAGGATCCTGTTTGTCGACTTCAGCTCAGCGTTCAACACCATCATCCCAGGCATTCTTCATCAGAAACTCCTCCAGCTCAAGGTGCCCCCCTCCACCTGCCAGTGGATCTCCAGCTTTCTGACTGACAGGTGGCAACAGGTGAAGCTAGGGAGATTTACATCCAGCTCCCGAAAAATTAGTACTGGCGCCCCCCAAGGATGTGTCCTTTCCCCACTGCTCTTCTCCCTCTACTCCAATGACTGCACCTCAGAGGACCCTTCGGTGAAGCTCCTGAAGTTTGCGGACGACACCACAGTCATCGGTTTGATCCGGGATGATGATGAGTCTGCATACAGGCGGGAGGTGGAGCAGCTGATCCTCTGGTGCAGCCAGAACCATCTTGAACTTAACCCAGCCAAAACGGTGGAGATGACTGTGGATTTCAGGCGACACCCCCCTTCATTCCCCCCACTCACCATCCTCAACAGCACAGTGTCCATTGTGGACTCCTTCAAGTTTCTGGGTACCACAATCTCCCGGAACCTGAAGTGGTCCTCCCATATTGACACTGTCCGGAAAAAGGCCCAGCAGAGGTTGTTTTTTCTGCGTCAGCTCAAGAAGTTTGATTTGCCTCAGGAGCTGCTGGTTGTCTTCTACACCGCCATCATCCAATCTGTCCTCTGCTTTTCCATCACTGTCTGGTTTGGATCTGCCACTAAACAGGACAAGACCAGACTGCAGCGGATCATTAAGTCTGCGGAGAGGATCATTGGTACCGACCTACCCTCCATTGAGAACTTATATCGGTCCATAACCAGGAAACGGGCGGGAAACATCTGTGCTGACCCATCACACCCCGGCCACAAACTGTTTGAACTTCTATCTTCTGGTCGTCGTTACAGATCACTGAAGGTCAAAACCACCCGTCACAGGAACAGTTTCTTTCCTCAAGCCATCACTCTGATGAACTCCTAACATTCACCTAGTCCTACCTGTTGCTGTACTCATGACTTTTCATCCATTATTACATTGCACATAACTCTCACACTGCTTTTTACTTCATTCACATTATATCACTGAATCTGAGTCCACATTGAAATACTGTGTGATTGTATATTTTTTCATATATTTCTGCAAAGTGTGGTTAGTCCGAGTAAATAACTGCATATATTCCTGTATATATTTGCATCCTTTTATAGAAACGTGGACAGACTGTAATTTACTGTACATACTCTGGTTGTCATTGAATCCTTATTTAAATCCTTCACCTGAACAACGAGAGCAAGTTTTTAGCCAAAGTCAAATTCCTTGTATGTGTTGTGCATACTTGGCCAATAAAGCTGATTCTGATTCTGATTTACCTTCTTTACATGTTTCAACTGCACTGCAGCCTTCGTCAGAAGAAGTGCAGTTCTACAGCCACAGCTACAGCCAGAAGAACACGTCGATCTATACAATGGGAGAAGAAGCAGAGGACGTGCTGACGTCACTGAACATGACAGACGAGGAGGCGAGTGATTACAGCGCTATGGTAGCCAAGTTGGAGGCACATTTTGTGGTGAGAAGAAATGTAATTTTTGAACGTGCAAAGTTTAACCAAAGACAACAAGAAATAGGAGAGACTGCAGACAGTTTTATTACATCATTGTAGGCCCTGGCAGAGCACTGTGGCTATGGTGCTGCACAGCGAAATGATCAGAGACAGACTCGTGGTCGGGATACGGGACAAGCGGCTCTCGGAGTCATGACAGATGAATGCGGAGCTCACACTGGATAAAGCCATCATGAAAATTCACCAAAGTGAGCTTGTGAAGAAACAGCAGGACCTTCTGAAAACCAACTTCAAGCAATAAAACCCCTGCAATGTGGACAGTGTCAAAGTTAAAAAAAAAAAAAAAAAAAAACTTTCACAAAAACATTCAGCAAACCAGTGAAGACAATGAAACAAGCCCAAAAGAGAAACGCAAAACGTGACACACAATGCAGCAGATGTGGTAAAGCACCCTCTCACAGCAAACACACTTGCCCAGCCACAGATGTGTTTTGCAATCGGTGCAAGAACAAAGGACACTATGCAGGAGCGTGTAGGTCAGGAGCAGTAAGAGAAATCCAGGCTGCAGGTATTGACAATGACAGCGAGAGTGAAGTTGCATTTTTAGGCTCAATGGCTTCAGATAAGTTAGATGATGCATGGGTTACTACAGTTAAAGCAAACAACCTAGACTGTGTGCTCAAGATAGACATAGGAGCAGACGTTACTGTCCTCCCTGAAAATGTGTACAATACTCTAGCACAGAGACCACAGCTACAGCCAACTAAACTGAAACCATATGGGGCAGGCATGTCACCTCTTGCAGTTAAAGGGAAGTTCACAGCTAACCTAAGCACAGTCAATAAGTCTGCAGTACAGGCAGTGTATGTGGTAGCAGATCTGATACAAGGATTACTCAGTCGCCCAGCAAATGTAGCTCTCAGGTTGGTGGCTAGAGTGGAGGCAGTGTTGCCCGCATCAGTGGAGGCAGTAAAGCAGTGGTTCCCGAAACTGTTCAGTGGTTTAGGAAAAATGGAGGGGGAATATAAAATTGAGCTCAAAGAAGATGCCAAGCCATTTGCTTTGAAGACTCCCGACGCGTCCCACTACCCCTGTTACCCAAAGTCAAAAAGGAACTAGCTCACATGGAGGAGCTAGGGGTCATTTCAAGACCGGAGTAGCCCACCGACTGGTGAGCCGGGATGGTCCTGATTCCAAAATGAACAGAAGACGAGGTACATGTGTGTGTCGACCTAACAAAACTGAACGACTCTGTCAAACAAGAACAACACATGCTACCGTCAGTGGAGCACACTCTGGGACAGCTTTTGGATGCAAAGATCTTCTTAAAACTTGACGCAAATTCAGGATTTTGGAAAATCCCTTTGTCCAGGGAATCAGCACTCCTAACCACATTCATCACACCATTTGGGAGAGTTTGTCTTAACAGACTGTTTTGGCATCTTATCTGCTCCTGAACATTTTCAGAGAAGGATGTCACAGCTCTTGGAGGGGCTGGATGGCATGGTCTGCCAGATGGATGACATATTGGTGTATGCTGAAACGCAGGCCCAACACAACACACGACTGGAGGCAGTTCTGCAGCGGCTCAAAAAAGCCGGAGTAACGCTGAAAAGTGAGAAGTGTGAGTTCTCTAAAACCTCCATCAAGTTTCTAGGACAGATCATTGACAGCACCGGAGTGAAAGCAGACCCGGAAAAAGTAAAAGCAGTCAGCAGCATGGAAGCTTCCACAGATGTCAGTGGCTCGGAGCGGTTCCTGGGGATGGTTAATCATTTGGGAAAATGCCTTCCTCACCTCGCACAGAAAACACAGCCACTGAGGGACCTGCTGAGCTCCAAGAACATGTGGGGCTGGGGTGAAGCGCAACAAAAAGTGTTTGACACAATCAAGTCAGAACTGAGTGTTCCACCAAATATGGCACTCTCCAACCCAAAAACACAGCCAACAGTATCAGCGGGCGCATCTTCCTTCAGACTCAGAGCAGTGCTGCTTCAAAAACAAGAAGATGGCGCAATAAAACCAGTTGCATTTGCATCAAGAGCACTCAGCCAGACAGAACAAAGGCACGCTCAGACTGAGAAGGAGGCACTGGCCATAACCTGGGCATGTGAGCGGTTCTCAGATTTTCTCATAGGCATTCAATTCCATGTAGAGACAGATCACAAGCCCTTAGTGCCACTTTTAGGCTCAAAGAACCTTGATGAGCTACCACCACGAGTACAGAGACTGAGAATGAGATTAATGAGGTTCTCTTTCTCCATCTGTCACGTGCCTGGCAAAAGCATAGCAACCACAGACGTGTTGTCCACAGCACCAGAAAAGACAGTGTGCGACAAAACGCTAGGAGAAGAAATGGACTTGTACGCACATCAAGTTGTCACTAATCTTCCAGCAACTAAGGATGATTACAACAAATCAGGGAAAAACAAGACACCTGGTTCAGACTCCCAGAAGATTCCTGCAACGCAACCGAAGTAATCTCGTCACACTCACAGGGACTAAGACTGAACCTGAGGACCCCATTGATCCTGTCCTGCCTGAGCTTAACAGCTCAACACCTGATGCACCTGCTACATCTCCAAAAAAAACATGCTACAGACAAGCGGTATCCTACCAAAGAAAGAAATCCTCCGAGGTACCTTAAGGACTTTGATCTAGGTAGAAGGTACTCTCAAACACCTGAGTGACCAACCCAGGGAAGAATAATCCCCTCACTCAGCTGAAGGCGTGGGACGTCTATCCCACCTTCATAGTTAGTCCATGGTTCAAGTGGAAAAAAAGGGGTTTTATTACTGCCTGAAATACTTAACAGTACATACTATAAGATGCAATGTTTAACTTAATGCATTATATTGAAAATGTTTTTGAGCTGATATTATTGTTCATAATATACTGACAAGGGGGGATGTTATGGTAGAGGCTTAGTCCATGCACTATCCTTGAGTGCCCTCTTGTGGCTGGGCAGAGTAACTGTTTTTTTTTTTACTGAAAAATAAATGGCTGCCAGCACTTCGACACTGGGCCCTCTCAGTCTCATTCATTTAATATAGCCTGCACTTACAACTACCAAGACAGTTGCTAAGATACCTGACACCTGTGATTTGTGTGGTAACCTGATCAAGCCTGCCAGCATTCACTCTCCCCCTTAAAGGGGATTTAAAATTGTCTTCTTAAATTGTTTTTATATGTGCCGTCTCTCTGAACTTTTTACCTTTTAAACTTCCTCCCTGCTTGTTTCAGGGTCAACAGATTCTGAAACCTGACCTGAACTGCTGATATGTGCTGCTTTTCTTTTAATATCTTCCTGCCTGCCTCAGAGACTACAGATGGAAATTAGTGAGAACGCTATAATCTGCTACAGAGCATCTTAACCCTGTGTTTAATGTTTTTGTTTGTTTGTTTGTTTGTTTGTTGTTGTTTTTTTCTGTATGTGGTCCCTGACAAATAAACCAATAAACTAAACTAAACTGCAGTTTGCTTCAAAGAAAGGGGGATGGAATGATCAGTTGTTATTGCATGCTGTAGCCACGAGGCGTCAGTAATGGTCCGTGACAATGCTGTGATTGCCTGTTAGAAGATGAGAACCAAAAGGTTCTAGTGTAGGTAACTCGAAATGAAGAGACTGAATGATTTTTCAGTAATGGTTTATTCCATCTCAAGTCCTACAGCTCCTCTCTCAGTCAGGGAATGAAGAGAGTGAGCTGAGATAAACCACATACCTTTATACTGTTACAACAGACACAAATCACATTCACATCAAACACAGAATTCCATTCATAACTAATCCTCCTATTGTCCTCTCGGCTTCTCTGTCTGACCTAGGAGTCAGACAGTCTCTTCAGGTTCACTCTCAGATCTTCTCACTTCTCTTCTAATCCGCAGGGGGTCCGGACTCAATGTCCATTTGGAGCGTGATGTCAATACACACTGTGAGCTCAAAGCTCCCTCATGTCTGGGTCTCTGCCAAGGAATATGTGAGCTACATAATGTTACGCCACACTAGTTCCGGAGAGTGTTCAGTCAGATCAAATAAAGGAATAAAGAAAAGACTCAGTCTTGTCAACCTTAGATCACAGACCAAACACCTTCCCCTAACAGCAGGTAGATCACTTTAATCATTTATTGTGGTGATGCTTAATAGTAATTTTACATCATTTTTTCTTTATGGAAATGTGAGAGAACTGAGTTTGTTCTTGTTCCTGCTTGGACTGAAAAGGTTCAGACTGGTTGGACTTTTTTTAGAGAGACTGAACGGCCTAAATTCCTTCATCCAGAGGTAAAATGACATTTTCACCGAAGCGAGAAAGAGTTTAAAGACTTGTATAAAATATTTAGTGAGGCTGTTTCCTGGTGTTTTTTTCCAGAATGGAGCTCCAGCCACCAGGAAAAAGAGACATTTATAATTCCATTCTAACAGGTGGACATAAAACCCAGCTGTTAAATAAAGGTTTAGAGATCAGTATTTATTTATTGAGCATGTAGCCACACTAGCCACACATGTGTGTAGCCACACTAGCCACACACGTGTCTTACTTAATGCCTTACAGTGTACTCCACATCTTAGATTGAACGGAGTGCAGAGTTCCCTTGGAGATAACAGGAAGCTGTGAAAACGTAATCCTTTGCGTGCAGAGAGATTGCTTGGAAGAGCCTTTGTGGGCCAAAGTCTGTGAGGGGGGACGCTAAACGATTTAAGAGGAAAGGCATTGTTACTTGTGATGTAAATGAATGTGACTTGTGAACTGTGGGGGACTGGGGTATATATGGAACGAGTTTTTCTGAGTTGTTCTCTTTCTACTTTGAGATGTTGGTGAATGTGTAATAAAGCTGCTTTGAGACAAACCTGCCTCATCAATTGCACATTCCCACAAGCCTTTATTTAAGCAGGCAGGACAGATTCAGAACACATTCCTATTTAAAACTGTGGCCTGGGGGGAAGGGACAGCTCACATTCACACCTCCCCAGTTGAGGCCATTGAACCTGACCTGCATGTTTTTGGGAGGAAACCAGAGAAATCCCGGAGAAAATCCACGCAGACACGGGGAGAACATGCAGACTCCAGCCAGAAGGGTCACCGTTGGTCAGGGGGTGGGATGGAAGCCGAGATCCCATGGCCAAGGGTGAGTTGCTGTGCTGCCACAGAGCTGCCCAAAGCAGGCTGGGCCGCTTTAAAATGGACCCTGGAGCTTCTTTGAAGGCTAAGTTAAGGACAGGACTGGACAAGTTGGTCTGTCTGCTGCTGAGGGTCGACAGCTGCAAATTTAGGACTTTTTCTTGCAGTTTTTTTCCTCCAAATTAAATTCATAAAAATATAAATGTGCAATCTTTCCCCAACTTTCTTCCTAATTATGACTACTTTTTTACATATTTGTTTTTTTCTTGACAAATTTAAAACTTTTTTGTAGTTTCTTCGAGTTTTCTTTCTTTTTCTTCTGTAGAAAAGCGCTATATAAGTGCGGGTTAGTTAGTTAGTAATGTTCAAATATGATTCATAATTTTTGCTTTTGCTCTCTCCTGTGCCTCATTTTGCCAATGATAGCTGCCTCCTAGCTGCACATCCCCCATTTCTCTGCGGCCAAGCTCTGGAGGAATCTGGGGCGAGCACATCGGCGTCACTCGCCAATGCAGGCGCTTCGTCGCCACGCTCGGTACCCCCTTCTACCATTTCGCGGGCGCCAGCACTAAGAATTTCCTTTGCCTGAAATAATCTGATCACCATAAAAATTAAACTCATTACAAAGCCGGGGAAACCAAACTTTTTGGTCAGAACTGTACAGTAATGTTGGAATTGTTACAATATCATTTTGAAAATCTAAAAAAAACAGCAGAGAATCACTGTTAAAGAGAGATGAAAGAAAACGGAGTTATGATCGCTCACAAGTGGCTCTTCTATTCTAAGATCATCAGGGAGGAGATTGAGGGAGAAAACTAAGTCCAACACATGCCCTGTGTTGTGAGTTGGTTCCCTGACATGGAGCACAAAGCTGTAACACTCCATCCATCCATCCATCCATCCATCTTCTACCACTTTTCCAGAGGTCCGAGTCATGGAGGTAGCAACTCAAGCAGAGAAGCCCAGACTTCCCTCTCCCCGGCCACCTCCTGCAGCTCTTCAGAGACGATACCAAGACGTTCCCAGGCCAGCTGGGAGACATAGTTTCTCCAGTGTGTCCTGGGCATGCCCTGGGGTCTCCTCCCAGTTGGACATGCCCAAAACACCTCAAGTGGGAGGCATCCAGGAGACATCCGGATCAGATGCCCAAACCACCTCAACTGGTCTTTTCGATGTGGAGGAGCAGCGGTTCTACTCTGAGCCTCTCCCGGAAGACTGAGCTCCTGACCCGATCTCAAAGGGTGAGTCCAGCAATCCTACGGAGAAAGGTCATTTCAGAAAGCTCATTTTCACCCCATGGATCACCACCTTATTGTTGGGGGGGGGGTGTCCTAGTGTTCCCAGGAGCCGTGTTGTCCGGGGCAATTTGACTCTGGTAGAGTCTCCCAAGACAAACTGGTTCTGGGTGAAGGGCCAGACTAAGAATGATCCACCCATGATGAATAAAAAAATCAAGGATTCAGTGAACCCCGCCCAGTATGGGGTTGCCGGGGCCCCGCCCTGGATCCAGGCCTGGGGGAGGGCCTTGATGGCTAGCACCTGGTGGCCGGGTTTCTGCCCATGGGACCCGGCCGGGCTCAGCCCGACAGAGTTGCATGCGTCCGCCCTCCAGTGGGCTCACCACCTGCAGGAGGGACCATGGGGGTCCGGTGCTATGTGAATCAGGCTGCAGGCGAAGACAGAGACCTTGGCGGTCTGATCTCTGGCTTTCTAAACTGACTAACACTCCATGATGTGTAAAAATTCTGAAGCAGTTCTGCAGGATACATCATCAACATGAACATTAAAATCACCAGTAATTAAAACTGTCCAGTCTGATAAGAGATGATAAAAATTCTGTAAACTCAGATAAAAACTGCCCAGCAGAACCAGAAGGGCAATAAATTAAAATACAATGAAAGTGATTAGCTGGACCAGCCCGGGACATCTGACATTCAGAAGAGGAGGAAGTCTGTGTCCATCCAGAAAAAGATTTCTGTGCACGATGGCCAGACCCCACCACGACCCGACAGCCTCGGGGCACTGATGTCAGAACAGTCAGGTGGGCACACTTCATTCAGGGGGAGAAAATCAGACGCCTGCTGCCAGGTTTCAGTTAAAATCATGAAATCAAGTCTCTCTCTAATAAAAAGATCATTAAGAAAAAATGCCTCATTAGTAATGGAACGAGCATTAATTAAAAGCCTCCTGATTGGTGAACTATTGCGCCTCTCATTCCCTGCAGCAGCAGGTGGCTGACGCAGATCTGACACACACGCTCCACGGCGCACAGTTTTACTCAGCCTCTTTCTCATAATGACTGGGATGAGGGAGGAGTTTTCTTCCAAGTCTCCGTGACAGTAGGGGGAAGCCGAGACACAGTCGGGAGGTGAGAGGTCTCAGGACGGGGGCCGTCAGAGGCAGGCATGCTGCCTGGAGACGTCACGCTGTGAGCAGCGCTCAGTCAGCGGCGTGGAGCAGCGGACACTTTCATTTTAACCCTTTATTTCAATTCTTCCTCACTATTGTTGATCAAACTATTTTCAACAAGTTATTGCCCAGCCAGCATGTCCATGTGGGCCCCGCCAGTGGTTAAAGTGGGCTGTTTTATGGGTCCATGTGGGTTTGTCGGTGGATTCCAGAATGGCCCATCTGTGTTTGCCCTCATGGACTTTACCTGTTTATCTTTTTTCAACTTATTTTCTCATAAATTTGCTATTTTCTTGTAAATTTGTGACTTTCCCCCAATTTGATAAATTTTTCTTAAAACTTCCAACTTTCATAAATTTGCAACTTTTTTCTTCGAAATTTGTTTCTTATTTCTTGTAAATTGTGACTTTTTCTTGTCTATTTACTGACTTTTGTAATTTTGGAAATTTCTCATGAATTTTCCACTGTTTTTCCCTTGTCCTGTCAGGCAGCGAGGTGAGCAGAACAGAAATCTGCTTCCCTGATTGTTCCAAAACAGATTTACTTTGCCAAAAGGAGTTTTATACAGTACCTATTTATGTACTGAATATTGTTGTAAACTCCTGTAATAACTTTGAATACTTTGTTTAAATTATTTTACCCATGAAGGACCCGACAGGATGGGGAATGGGGAAAGGAAGTGTGTGGAGGGGGAAAGAAAAGGGAGGAACAGACAATAAAGACAAACAAACCAACAACTAA
The DNA here is from genome assembly GCA_020510985.1 of Pholidichthys leucotaenia. Lineage (NCBI taxonomy): Eukaryota > Metazoa > Chordata > Actinopteri > Cichliformes > Pholidichthyidae > Pholidichthys > Pholidichthys leucotaenia. The sequence goes on from JAJAQF010000034.1 coordinate 165,768, forward strand.
AACAAACAGAAGACTGCTTCTTCCACTGAAGAGGTCTCAGCACGAGTCCGGTATCCACACCTGTTAAAAGGGAGACATTTGTGCTTGTATATGAGAGCGCACACAAAATAAGTGTGTGCATGTCAGTGGTGTGTCAGGAAACATACGAAGAGGGAGGCTGGTTGCAGCAACCCCCCCCCCCCCCCCCGCTGGAAACTCCGAGCAGGAAAGGCAGCACCGCCAACACCCACAGGGTACAAATGTCCGAGGTCAACAAGCCCCAGGAAAGCCAGGCATCCACCCCCGGAAAGACAGCTGAATGAGGCCAGGCCATCAGGCAGCCGGTGCTGTAGCCCACACCCCTTGGCCCACCAATGGGGGCAACACCAGCCCCCGGACCCAGGTGCAAGGAGGCCAGCGCCCCCATCCTCCGGGCCGGAGATGGGCCATTCTGCTGGTGCGAGCCCCCCCCCCCCCCCCCAGCACCACCACCGTACACCCCAGGAACCCCCACGCCCAAAGAAGCCCCCCCAACCAGTGGAGCCCACATAGCTGAGAGGCACTACCCCCTCAATCCAGCCCCTCCCAACTCGCATACACACCCACATGCACTCACTCACTCCCACCCATTCTCTCTCACTCCTGTACCCACTCAATCTCGCTCCCACCCACCCTCATTCACCCTTATTTCTTAGGGCAACTGCAATGCAGATGCAGCGAGCCTGAATGTGCACCAGTGCCCAGCAGTGGCCGGGGAGACCGCCGGCACAGGACAGCAGCCACCCCCCGCTGACCTACCCCAGGGCGGCCTCGGCCACAGAAGCAGACCCCCACCCCAGCACCCACCGGAGCGATTGATCAGCAGACCACCACAGGCGCCCCGAGATGCCACCTGACATACAAAGCGCCACACAAAACTGACCCACCATCACCATCTCCACTCACCACATGTAATGAAATGGCGCGATATAAATAAAGTTGAATTGAATTAATCTCAAGTGATTTTAACCATAAAGAAATAACCCTTCATGAGTTCACCACTGGGCAGCGTGGTGGCAGAGTGGTCAGCACTGCAGCAGCACATAACTCCCCCTTGGCTGGGGGATCCTGGGTGCGACAAAGCGCCCCACCCCGCGACACAGCAGCAGGGCGGCCGGGACAAGCAGGCCCCGACACACCAACCCCCATGCCACTAGATGGGCTGCCCCACCCCCGCCAACCACAACATTCTCCTACCCATACACACATCCTCCACCCCCAGACATCCACCCACAGGTAACCGCACCCATACACACACACACCCCCACCCACCATCACACATGCCCACCTACACCCACACACAGCCCCACCTGCCCACTCACAACACATACACCCACTTCCACACCCCCTCATACACAAGCCCCCACTCTCACACACATACACACACACAACCCAGAATCCTTTTCTCCACCATAGATCACCTGATCAACCCTGATTTTATAGAAGTCCAGCATGATGCCAACAGACTCACGATGTGAGGACTTTGCAGACCACTTCAGAAGTAAAATAGATGTTATTAGATCTAATCTTTTATCACAAGATTCTGTTTTTAGTGCTGCTGTACCTTTGCTTTTATCTGAGGAAACACTGGAGAGTTTTGCCCTGGTTGATGCTGAAACTCTTGGTGGAGTTTTCTCCCAAGTAGATCCAACAACTTGTCTTTTAGATCCCATTCCCACATCACTTTTAAAAACATCTTGTGGATTTTTCCAGGAGGAACTTTTAAACATAATGAATGACTCTCTCCAGACGGGTGTTTTCCCTGCTGCCTTTAATACAGCAGTGGTGAGACCCCTCCTGAAGAAGAGTCATTTAGATCCTGGAAACCTTAATAACTACAGACCAGTATCCAATTAATGAATTAAAAGTAATTTTTTAGATAACAGACGAGGGGTAACCAGATCGTATCAAACTGTGATTCTTTATTTTTTAAGAAGAATCTAATTTTTCCCAAATGGAGTGTATCAGCTAAAGCTTTAAGCCAGAGCTTAAAGGTAGGAGTTTCCTTCTTTTTCCAAAACATCACAATCAGTTTTTTTTAGCTGCAATCAAACTATGAGAAAGGAGTTGGTTTTGTGTTTTCTGTAACATAGATATATTATCAGATACTCCAAATATGTCATGGTTCGAGCGCCGATCTCGTCCGCGCTCGAGCCATGCACTATTTTCGCCCATCTGACAGCAGTGTGCCTCTTTTTACTCTCCGAGCTTTTATTGTGACAGCACTTGGAGGGGCTTCCTGCTGTCAGAGCTGTCAGCTGAGCCGCATTTCACCTCATCAGCTGCTCCCTACTTTAAAGGGCAGCTGGGAGCAAAATATACGGCAGTCTCGTCAAACTTTCCCTAGTCTGACATCGTCGTGCATCCCTGGCCGAGATTCCTGGTCAGACGTCATCTACCTTTTCATCCTCGTCCTGTATTGTAAGTGTGTGTCATTATGTATTTGTTCCTCCGTGTCATAGACTGAGTGTAATAGTTATCGTGTGTTTTAGCCCCCCGTGGCTCGTTATTTTGTTCCTTTTCCTTTCCTTTAATAAAACTGTGCAAACTCACCGGCTGAGTGGTGTCTTATGATGGCTCGTGAGGGCCATCCATGACAAAATATGATTAAAATGGGATCTGGTTCAGTTTTAATCTGGAGAATTTTTGATAAGGCATCAAAAATTTTTGTCCAATATCTTGTTAATTTGGGGCCCAGAACAAAGGAGTGAACGAAGTTCGCCTCTGCTGCTGAGCATTTATCACATTGTGAAGAGACGTCTGGAAAAATGTTGTGGAGCTTGGATTTAGAATAGTGTCGTCTGTGAAGGACACGAAACTGAACCAAACAATGCCTAGAAATTAAAGAGCAGGTACCAATGTCTTCAAGACTCTGATCCCAGAGTCCATCAGTGATTTATGTCCCCAGTGTGGAGCCCATAATTCTAACTTATGAACTCACATGTGACAAGCTGATTTCAGCCAAGAGGGACTTTGAGCTAGCCATGTGTATTGACATCACACCTCAAGGAGACAGCATGTCTGCACCCCCTGGGGACTCGAGAGAATGGAGAGGATTACCCGGCCCGGCCATCTGGGGGTCAGAGAAGAGAGCAGAGGACCTCTGGAAGAAGGACTCTGGTGGTTCTATTACAGATCAAAGGGCGTAGCTGGGTAGTGTGACTTTCGTGTGATGTATTGTTCGAGTGAATGTATAAATGTATGTGGGTGCCTCCATCCTGTCTCTTCACTCCGATTGAGAGAGGATGGTAGGAATGAATGAGAATTAAAATGAATACTGGAAAAGCATCCGGTCTCGTCAGTTCTTGACTCCTACAATTGGTGACCTAAGCATGAATCTGAGCACGCTGAGGCTGGAAGACAGCTTTGTGATCAACATGGAAGAGCTGGAAGACAGCCGCTCAGACCCGGATTCACCGGGGAACGCCGGCAGGGGCACAAGACTGATTAAGCTCCCCGAGTTTTGGCCAAGCGACCCGCACTCATGGTTCCAGCACGTGGAGTCGCGTTTCCTACTCGGGGGAGTATCAGCGGATGACATTAAGTTTCATAATGTCATCGCGACGCTCGACAGCCACACGGCTCGATGTGTGCGGAGCCTGGTGCAGCAGCCACCCACTGCCGGCAAATATGACGCGCTGAAAGCCACCCTCATCAGGAGCTTCGTGCCATCGGCGGAAGCAAGGGCCAGGCAGCTACTGGAGCTGCGCGACAGGAGTGGACGCAGGCCGACCGTCCTCGTGGAGGACATGCTACAGATGATCGGGACGGACAACGACGCGTTCCTATTCAAACACATCTTCCTGCGGACCCTCCCAGCGCACATGAGAGGTTCCCTGTTCAGCAGTCGGTGCGTGAACCAGCAGGATTTCCGCGAGCTGGCCCAGGAGGCGGAGCGGCTCCTCAACGCCTGCGAAGAGCAAGAGGCTTCCGTGGCAGCGACAGACCTCGGCGCAGCGACCGGGAGCAGCGGGGAGCCAGAGGCAGCGGCAGCCACCCCAGCGGCAACAGCAGCGGCGAGGTTTCGTGGCAAGGCAGATGACAGCCTCTGCTTTTTCCATCGGCGCTTCGCTGGGAAGGCGCACAAATGCATCCCACTCTGCAGTTTCAGGAAAGTGGGGAAACGACCGGGCCGGGAGCCGTTCGCAGCTTCCACACTCGGCGAATGGAACAAGCTGCTGTATCTGACAGACGCGGGCTCCGGGCGGCAATTCCTCGTGGACACCAGAGCCCAGAGGAGCTTCATCACCGCGACCTATGCAGATCGGGTGGCTGGACCCCGCGGAGACAGAGCGACAGCAGCCAATGGCTCCAGCATCAAGACGTATGGAGAGAGAACCTTGTCTCTGTCCTTCCACGGCCGCAATTATGAGTGGAACTTCATCGTAGCGACAGTGAGCTTCAATATGTTAGGTGCTGATTTTTTGTGTTTGCATGGTTTGTTAGTGGATCTGGCCAACAGGCGCCTAGTAAATGCAGTCTCTTTCTGCTCTATCCCTTGTGCAGCTCGGGTGTCCCCGCCGCCAGTACAGACTAACGTCGCCACAGCAGGTGGTAAATTTCACACACTTCTGAACCAGTTCCCAGCACTCACAGTTCCCACTTTTTCAGCTAAGGTGGCGAAGCACGGGGTGGAGCACTTTATTCCCACGAGTGGTCCACCAGTTTTTGCGAAGGCTCGGCGCTTGGATGCAGCTAAACTCTCCATTGCGCGCGAGGAGTTCGCCAACCTGGAAAGGTTGGGCACAATTCGTCGCTCGAAGAGCGCCTGGGCTTCCCCCCTCCACATGGTACCTAAAGATGACGGCTCGTGGAGACCTTGTGGCGATTACCGCAGGTTAAACAATGCCACAGCGCAGGACTGCTACCCAATTCCGCATATCCAGAACTTTTCAGTGCACTTGGCGAAGGCGCGCATTTTTTCTAAAATCGACCTGGTCCGCGGTTATCACCAAGTCCCGGTCCGACCAGAGGACATTCCCAAAACGGCCGTAATAACCCCGTTCGGGCTTTTTGAGATTTTACACATGCCTTTTGGCCTTAAAGGAGCCGCGCAAACCTTCCAACGAATGATGGATGCTGTGTTGCGCGACCTTTCTTTCGTTTTTGTCTATTTAGACGACATTTTGGTAGCCAGTTCTTCCGAGGAGGAACACGAAAAACACCTCACGACAGTTTTTCAGAAGCTAGGAGAGCACAGGTTGATAATCAACCCGGCCAGATGCCATTTCGGCACAGCACAAATAGATTTTTTAGGGCACCGCGTCTCCTCAGAGGGCGCAGTCCCTCTGCCAGCCAAGGTGCGCGCAGTGGCGGACTTTCCCCGGCCACAAACGGTAAAAGCGTTGCAAGAATTTTTGGGAATGGTAAATTTTTATAACCGTTTCATACCCCACGCAGCACAAATTATGCAGCCTTTGTACGTCGCGCTTAAAAAGCAGAAGCCCTCACATGTGATCGAGTGGTCCCCGGAGCGGGAGCGCGCATTCACAGAGGTTAAAAAAGCACTGGCAAACGCGGCACTGCTGGCGCATCCAGACCCAGCAGCCCTCATAGCGCTGACCACAGACGCGTCAGATGTGGCCATAGGGGCCGTTGTGGAGCAGCAGGTTGCTGGGGTTTGGCAGCCGCTCGCATTTTTCTGCAGATCCCTACGCGAGGCAGAGCGAAAATACAGCGCGTTTGACAGGGAGCTGCTGGCGCTCCACTTGGCTATTCGCCATTTCCAGTTCTGGCTGGAAGGGCGACGTTTCACCGGGTTTGTCGACCACAAGCCGCTCATTTTTGCGATGTCCAAAACTTCAGAACCATGGTCAGGGCGGCAGCAGAGACAGCTGGCCGCGATTTCTGAATTCACCACCGATATTCAGCATGTAGCCGGTAAAATCAATGTGGTGGCAGACTGTCTGTCATGCGCAGTAACAGCACCCGTCCGCGTGGAAACGGATGGCGCGGCCGCTTACCCAGAGCGCGGTAACAGCGCAGACATGCGCGCGGCTCCAGTCCACGTGGGAATAGATTATGCAGCCATGGCAGCGGAGCAGAGCGAGGACGCGGACATGCGCGCGCTCTTGTCTGGACCAACAGGGTTAAGGCTGGAACGCAAAAATCTACAAACCGGTTCGCCTCCTCTTATCTGCGATGTATCCACGGGGCGACTGCGCCCGGTGGTGCCAGCTGCATGGCGCCGTCGCGTTTTTGACGCTGTGCACTCCCTAGCGCACCCAGGGGTGCGCGCTTCGGTGAAAATGGTGGCGGAGAAGTTTGTTTGGCCGAGCCTGCGCAAGCACGTGAAAGAGTGGGCGCAAGCCTGCATGGCTTGCCAGCAGGCCAAAGTGCATAGGCACACTAAAGCGCCCTTAGAACCGTTCCACATTCCGGCTAAAAGGTTCGATCATGTGCACGTGGACTTTGTGGGCCCCCTACCCACATCACAAGGGTTCACACATCTCTTGACGATGGTGGACCGAACCACGCGTTGGCCGGAAGTGGTTCCGTTAGCATCGACTGCAGCGGTGGAGGTGGCTCGCGCTTTTTTAACAGCCTGGGTAGCGCGGATCGGGGTTCCGTCGGATATTACATCAGATAGGGGGCCTCAATTTGCTTCGGAATTATGGTCAGCAGTGGCCAGTGGCTTAGGAGTGGCGGTACACCGCACTACAGCTTATCATCCCCAGGCCAACGGTTTATGCGAGCGTTTTCACAGGTCTTTGAAAGCAGCCCTCAGAGCGGCACTAACGGACACAGATTGGGTAAATAAACTACCATGGGTCTTATTGGGGTTGCGTTCAGCACCAAAAGAGGACCTAGATGCCTCACCAGCAGAATTGGTCTTTGCTCAACCGCTCAGGCTGCCAGGCGAGTTTTTGCCCGAACATACGGCACCGGGCCCTCCCCCCCCCCCGATCTGGGGGGGGGGGGGAGGGCTCCCGTGTCTCTGAGTGACACGGGAGCAGAAATGCTCCCAGGCCCCGCTCATCACTCTTTCCCACGTGTGTTTGTGCCCCAGGCTTTACGAGACGCTGAGTTTGTTTTTGTCAGGCATGATGCCCAGCGGCATAGCCTCTGCCCACCTTACGATGGTCCATTTCGAGTGCTGGAACCGGGGAGAAATATTTTGTGCTAGATTTGGGGAGCAGGAGGGAGACGATCAGTATTGATAGATTGAAACCTGCTTTTGTGTTGCATAACGAGTCTGTGCGACCGGCGGGCGCACCTCGACACGGCAGGCCTCCCAAGAGGTGGCCCCGGGACCCCCCACGAGGGGCAAATAACCCTTCTCCCCCTCTCTCCACAGATGCACAGCAGGACGGCCCAACACAGAGCAGGAGATCTGCATACAGCAGATTCGGGAGAAGATTGAAACCTAAGCTGCATGCGGAATGATGTGTTTTTTGATCAGGTTGTTTAGAGGGTGCTGTGAGATTCTGTTGGGGGGGTGACGTATTGTTTGACTATTGTATGACTGTATGTGTGTGCCCAGTCTCTCGCGGGGGAAGGGGGAGTGATGTGGAGCCCATAATTCTAACTTATGAACTCACATGTGACAAGCTGAATTCAGCCAAGAGGGACTTTGAGCTAGCCATGTGTATTGACATCACACCTCAAGGAGACAGCATGTCTGCACCCCCTGGGGACTCGAGAGAATGGAGAGGATTACCCGGCCCGGCCATCTGGGGGTCAGAGAAGAGAGCAGAGGACCTCTGGAAGAAGGACTCTGGTGGTTCTATTACAGATCAAAGGGCGTAGCTGGGTAGTGTGACTTTCGTGTGATGTATTGTTCGAGTGAATGTATAAATGTATGTGGGTGCCTCTATCCTGTCTCTTCACTCCGATTGAGAGAGGATGGTAGGAATGAAAGAGAATTAAAATGAATACTGGAAAAGCATCCGGTCTCGTCAATTCTTGACTCCTACACCAGCTCATTTTCCCCAATCGTTTTTAATTTCAGACATTGAGGGACTGTATGGATGGATTGAGGGATGGATTGTAAGGCATCATAAAAATGTGATATTTTTCGATCAGAGTCTGTGTTTTGAAGGAGCCATTTGTCTAGGACTGAAGCTGATGCACTTTCAGAAGAAGGTATGTAGGTACGCACATAATTTCTAATTTGTAGAAACCAAAAAAAATTACTCCTGGGTAATTCATACTTTTCTTGTAGCTGTTCAAATGAGGCTAAGGTACCATTCAGGTGAAGATCACAGATAGTGTGAATACCCAGGTCTCTCCATTGTAGAAATCCATTATCAGACTGAGATGGTGGGAAAGACGGATTCCCAGCAATGGGAAGTAAAAAGGAGAGTGATTTAACCCTGAAATGCAACTTAATTTGTGTCCAAATTCTGATTGTGCTATTTATAACAACACTTTCACCATAAATAAACTTATTTAAAGTTCCAGGAGACAGGATCACTGCCCCCAAACTGTATGGGCGGCAATGCTCCCACTCCAACTGCAGCCAACAAGGGAAATTAACTGAATTATTCAACCATTTTGAAATTATTTTAATGTTGAAGGCCCAGTAATAAAGACAAAAGTCGGGGAGAGCAAGTCCTCCCACCCGCCTGGGTTTACAAAGATGAGCCTTTTTAATCCTAGTGTTGTAAGATGTGTCTCTTTAGACAGGACAGCTCAGTGCGTGAACGTGAGTGAGTGCGTGTGCGCAGCTGAGGCGCGCCCCGGGTGTGTGGAACGGCCCCGACGAGTGAACGGTGTGTATGATTTTGGTGCGGATGAGAGACAGAGAGCGAGGCGACCGGAGCAGGTAGAAATGGTTGCTAATAATAGTGCAGTCTGTGAATAAAGCCCCAACGCTTCAGCAATACGGCCTGTGCCTCTGTGTACCACCATATCTCCTGCTTAACAAGAGTGAGGTTTTACTCGGGAGTTGACCCCGGAGGAAAAAGCTGCCTCCGGCCCTGGAGAAGACAGATCTCCCTTGCGTCCCCCAACCACGGTTAGGAGACGAGAGGCAGGAACGGTTAACACTGGCGACCACGAAGGGACTCTCACGTTGTTAAGAGGGTGGTGAGTACCAAACGCAAAGGACAGCAGCAGCTGGGCTGAGTGACTGTGATAGCAGCTAAGCTAGTGCGATATGGCGGCCGCTCGCTATCCCGCCGATATTCATACACAAATAACGAGCTGCTCAAACCCGTTCATGTCACTAAGCAATGATCAGGAGTGCAGACGAGGTGCTGTGAGGGCTCATGAATGTCGGGCTGAGACGAGGTCTGGACATTATAACCCATTTTTGTGTGATGAAAGCTGCGCGGGCGCACTTGTTGATGGAGAGGATTTTTTCGCGCCATTCAGCAGCCCCGCTCAATTCGCCCCCACAAATCCCTTTTTCAGAGCCGACAATCAAAGCCATGCTCCCGTGGGAGGCGTAGACATTTACGTGCCCCCGAATCCTGCACCAAACACATCATTAAAGCTGTATTATGCAGATACAAACCCCTTTGCCACGGCTCACATGAGAAGTTTTGTACACAGCACACCAGCTATTTCCAAGCCCAAAGCAGGTACGCTCCCCATGTCTACTCCTTACATCAATTCAGAGGAGACTGATAAACAGGGGTATTCACCATGGAGTCATTCCTGTCACTCACATACACATAAGAGCCGCTCTGCGCCCAGTCAGCCTCTTACATCAGACAGTGATGAGGACTATGACCCCAAAGAAAGAGTCCCCACTCTACGCCCAGGCCAGTACGACGGCAGCACACCATGGAGAGAGCTCCTGCACAGATTTGAGACCTGCGCAGAGGCAAATCACTGGTCAGAAAAGACAATGGCCATCCAGCTGAAATTCTGCCTTGTTGGAGCTGCAGGCGCCATCATCCACAGAAACCCTCGTTCATCCGAATGGGACTACCGCCGCCTGCTGGAGGAACTTGAAACTGCATACGGCCCTTCCTCATATCACTCAGCAGCTGTGGCAGTGGAACTGAGGCGAAGAGTACGCAAAGTTGGTGAGGCCCTTCATGTGTTCAGAGATGACATTTATGGAAAAGTAGCTGTAGCTTATGGAAATTGGCCAGAGGCCGAGCAAGATGCTATAGCTGTTGAAGTTTTCACAAATGGCCTGGGCGATGCAGAGCTGATCCAAAAACTGTTAGAAGAACGTCCAGCCACACTAGCTAGAGCTTATGAGATAGCCCATCACCATGAAACCACAAAGAGAGCTGCGTCCTATATCACTAGAGTCATGCAGCCAGGGGCCCGTAACCTCACTGAACGCAGACCCCGGGCCGCTGTTGTCAGAGAAAAAGACGAGAATGAGACTGTAACTGCCACTACACCTGCAGCTAGCTCCTCACCCAATCGCTTTGCCCCACACACGTCTGCAAAAACACCAGGGCAACACAAGAACTTTAAAAAGGGTGACATTCGCTGCCATAACTGTAAGGGCTGGGGTCACAAACAGAGCCAGTGTTCATCCCCTCAAAGAAATGCAAAGACTTTAATTCCGAGCACTCCCCAGGGAGGCCCACAGGCCACGGTGCTCCACTTTAAAGGCCAGAGTCGTGACATGAGCATCCACATGCACATATATGAACTGGAGGTGTGCGCAGTCTTGGACAGTGGAGCGCGGAGGAACGTGCTGCCCCTTCACCATTACAATGCCATTCACCAAGACATGAGACCCCCACTACAGTCATCCATCGTCGAGACTCTGCTCGGGGTGGGACCAGGAAACGTGCTTGTGTGTGGTGAGGCCAAAATACCTGTCAGTATTAACAACTGGCAAGTTGAAGTGGACTTCCTCGTGGCGGACATAACGGGCAATGAAGTACTGCTAGGCCACCCATTCCTCACCCAAGCCGGGGCCCGCCTTGATTTTGGTAAACGCCGCGTAGTTCTGTTTGGAGAAGAAGTGCCATACTTTCACCCAGAGACTGTCCCAAAGTCGCATGCTGTGAGAGTAGCCAGAACTGTCGTGGTTGAACCTGGACAAGAGTACCTAGTCAAGGGCACTGTGCCTTGTGGCAAAGCAGCTCAGGGAGACATGGTGCTCAGCCCCACAAAAGGCTTTGTTGAGAAGCACAAAATACTCATTGCCAGGGTCCTAGTCAACGCTCAGCCCACTAATGTTGTTCCACTACGCCTCTTTAACCCTGGCAACAAGGCCGTCACTATTAAAGAAGGTGCCATTGCAGGCCTCCTCCAGCCAGCTGAAGCTCTTCCCCCGCCCAGTGCCTCCACAGCGGCAGACTTCCCAGCTAGCTCCCCTGCAGTCCCAGATCACCTCCAGGAGCTCTATGCCCAGAGTTCCACCGAGCTTAATGACAATGAAAAACTTGAACTGTCTAACCTGTTGTGTGCCTATGAAAATGTGTTTTCCAGAGGGCCCGGTGACCTGGGACGGACCAGTCTTGTGCAGCATGACATCATAACCCGGCCTGGAGCTCCTGTGAAGCAGCCCCCTCGTCGCATGGCTGGAGAAAAGCAGCAACACGCAGACCAGCAGATCCGTGAGAGCCTCCAGAACGGCCTCGCCACCCGCAGCCACAGCAGTTGGGCCTCACCAATTGTTATGGTACGTAAAAAGGATGGAACTTACCGTCTTTGTATAGACTATAGGACACTCAACGATCGCACCATCACTGACGCGTACCCGCTACCCCGCATCCAAGAAACATTAGACACCCTCGCCACCGCCAAATGGTTCAGCACCTTGGACCTTGCTTCAGGTTATTGGCAAGTCGAGCTGACTCCAAGAGCTCGCCGCGCAGCCGCCTTTTGCACCCGAAATGGGCTGTTTGAATGAAACGTTATGCCGTTTGGGTTATGCAATGCGCCAGCGACGTTCCAACGCCTTATGGACCGCATCCTCGCCGGCATGCAGTGGGAGACCTGCCTCGTTTACTTGGATGACATCATCGTGCTGGCCAAGGATGTGTCCGGGATGCTGCAGCGGCTGAGTCAGGTGTTCCAGAGACTTAAACATGCAAACCTCAAACTAAAACCAGCCAAATGCTGCCTCTTCTGTCGCCAAGTGGCTTATCTAGGTCACATTGTGTCCAAGCACGGTGTAGCCACTGACCCCAATAAAGTCCACAAAGTCCAAGCTTGGCCCACTCCCACATCGGTCCAAGAGGTCCGACGTTTCATTGGCCTCGCCTCCTACTATCGCAGGTTCGTGAAAGACTTTGCCTCCATTGCCGAACCGTTACACAACCTGACAAGGAAAAACGCACATTTCCAGTGGCACGCTGAACACCAAGCTGCTTTCAACACGCTCAAGCACCGTCTCACCACAGCCCCTGTCTTAGGCTACCCACTGGACCATGGTGAAATGATCTTGGACACCGATGCTAGTGACACAGGCATCGGCGCCGTCCTCTCACAGATGCAGGATGGCGCAGAACGTGTGTTGGCATACGGCAGCCGCAAACTAGCCAAAGCTGAACAGAACTATTGCACTACAAGACGAGAGCTGCTAGCCATTGTCGATTTCATGTCACATTTTCGGCAGTATCTACTTGGGCGGCCTTTCAAAGTACGTACCGACCACAGCAGCCTGCGTTGGTTAACCCGAATGAAAGAGCCAGAAGGTCAGTTAGCCCGGTGGCTTGAGAAGCTAGCAGAGTACGAGTTTGAAATCATTCATCGCCCAGGTCGCTTACACACTAATGCTGACAGTCTCTCCCGCAGGCCCTGCCGCCAGTCCTGTCCTTGTAAAATGCAGGACCCCTCCTCACAGCCGAGAATCACAAACCATCAAGCCATTCAGTGTGAATTGGACTCCGACACCAGCTCCCTGTCGCTGAGTCCGGTGGGGGCAGAGACATGCCCTACAACCACAGCCGTGAGTCCGATGGGGGTAAGTGCAGACAGCTTTACCAATACAGACACTTTAAAACAAAAAGAGACAATTTATGTGACGAATACAAATGAGACCACACTGTTTCCTGGCTGGACTACAGAAGAGTTGTGCCAGGCCCAAGCCGCTGATACAGACATTGCACCAATAAAAGCTTGGTTAGAGGCCAGCAGTGAGCGCCCTCCCTGGACCACGGTCGCCCCTTGCAGTCCAGCCACCAAAACATACTGGAGCCAATGGAAAAGACTCTATTTCCGAGATGGAGTTCTGGTCCGCCGTTTTTACTGTCTGGACGACACACAGTACTACCCCCAAATTGTCCTGCCACGCAAAATGCAACCTGACGTCATGTGTCAGATGCACGAGGGGCCAATAGGTGGACATTTTGGTATTGAACGGACTGTGGCCAGACTTCAAACCAGATATTACTGGTACCACATGAGAGAAGACGTGGCTCTCTGGTGCCGGACTTGTACCAACTGTGCATGCAAAGCCAGACCCCACAAAACGCCACAAGCGCCCATGGGAACTGTCAGGGTCTGAGCCCCCATGGAGCGCATTGCACTGGACATTATGGGCCCACTCAATGAGATGGAACGCAGAAACCGCTATGTGCTCGTAATACAGGAGTATTTCACAAAATGGGCTGAAGCATTTCCTATTCCAGATGAAAAGGCTATCACCGTGGCACGCGTTGTTGCAACAGAACGGGTGTGCCGCTTCGGAATGCCTCACTCTTTGCACAGCGACCAAGGGCGCAATTTTGAATCAGAGGTGTTTCAAGAAATGTGCCGTCTATTTGGCATTGAGAAAACCCACACTACACCATTCAGACCACAGTCAGATGGCCAGGTTGAGCGTTTCAATGCCACACTGCAAAAGATCTTGGCCTCTACTGCAGAACGCTGTCACTGGGATTGGGACCTGATGACCCCATATGCAGTTATGGCCTACAGAGCGACCAAGCACAGTGCTACTGGTTTTACCCCCAACTATATGATGTTCGGACGTGAAATAAATGAGCCTGTGGACCTTGTAGCCGGTCTGCCCCCGGACTCTGACCCTGCACCTTCAGCCCCAGAGTATGTGCAGCAAATACGCGAGCGGCTGGAGCTGGCTCACAACATTACTCGAGAAGCCCTGGGTGAGTCAGTCACACGTGTAAAAAGACAATATGACAAAAACGCTTGCCACACACAGTACAAAGTCGGAGACGCAGTGTGGTACCTCATCAAAGGAACACGGCATGTCAAAAACAGAGTCAAAAAGTTCCTCCCCTCATACAAAGGACCCTTCTTTGTTATGGGACAGCTGGATGATCTAGTCTACCGGATCCAAAAGAGCCCCAGAGCCAAAGTCAAAGTCGTCCATCATGACCAACTGAAACATTACCGCAGCCGTGAGCAGCTGGACAACACTTGGGTCCTGGACCAAGCCCAGAACTGGACACCTTCTGAGATCTTGCCACCAGCTGTGGAAGGGGACCCGGCAGACCAGGACCTCAGCCTGTACAACCTGTTTGCTACTGCCTCCAGTGATGGCCCCAGCAGTTCCCGGCCGTCCACTCCACCTACTAATGCTCCCAATGTGATCGGGTCTCTTCCACCCACTCCTTCCCATGTGATATTTGGCCATGGTGGGGGTGCGGTGGGAGAACTACGCCATCAGGCTCAGCACGTGTCACGGCCCAAACGTCGGCGCAGAGGACCGGACCGTTACGGGGACTGGGTTACTGAGTGAGCCAACTGTGGTAGTTCATGTTTGCACTAGAGATTCTCCAGTTTACATTTTAGACTCTAGTCTAGTTGTAATGCTCTATACATTTGTTTAAAAAAAAAAAGAGCTGAAGTAACAATGCTTTCATATACCACATGCACTTTGTTTTAATTGAATGTATTGTATTTTGATTAGTTAGACAGTATTACTCCCGGTCGCCTAGAAATAGATTTCAAAGTGTAATGTACTCCTCTTTGTTTAATTAGAGACAATTGCAGTTCAATGGTTTTTTTTACTCATGTGTTCACTGCTAAATGAGCTAACTTTTATATTGTATGGACACTTGTCATTAATATTAATTGCCAGTCCATGGTGGGGGTAGTGTTGTAAGATGTGTCTCTTTAGACAGGACAGCTCAGTGCGTGAACGTGAGTGAGTGCGTGCGCGCAGCCGAGGCGCGCCCCGGGTGTGTGGAACGGCCCCGACGAGTGAACGGTGTGTATGATTTTGGTGCGGATGAGAGACAGAGAGCGAGGCGACCGGAGCAGGTAGAAATGGTTGCTAATAATAGTGCAGTCTGTGAATAAAGCCCCAACGCTTCAGCAATACGGCCTGTGCCTCTGTGTACCACCATATCTCCTGCTTAACAAGAGTGAGGTTTTACTCGGGAGTTGACCCCGGAGGAAAAAGCTGCCTCCGGCCCTGGAGAAGACAGATCTCCCCTGCGTCCCCCAACCACGGTTAGGAGACGAGAGGCAGGAACGGTTAACACTAGGATTTTTGTAATTCCAAATAAAAGGTAAAATGACAGAGTCTAAATTTTTTAAAAAATGATTTTGGTAAAAACACAAGTAGACATTGGAAGAGATACAAGAACTGAGGAAGAAATATCACATACCTGTCAAGGCATACCTCATGCCTCCCTTATTGGGGGGGCTTTCACACCTGTACTGAGTACTTAAAAACTGTATTTATCGGCAGATGAAAGAAAACTGAAGCAAAAAAAAACAAAACAAAAAACAAACAACAATTGCAACATGAACTATTTCAAACATATTTATTCAAATGTACACTTATATGGACACAATCTTGAGCCATAACTTTTTGGTAATGCGAAAATAATAAGCCAAGTAGCACAAAAAAAATAAATAAACTTTAAAAAAATGATAATTTTAATAATAAACAAATAAAAATAAATAAAAAAACAATATTTTTCAAATTTACATTAGCACAAGGTAGATTGCTTAATTTGAAAGTACACAATAAGTATAATTCTGAATATAGTTCTTAATTATTTATCCTTTTTTTTTTTTTTTTCTTTTTTTTTCTTTTTTTTTTTTATATAGTTCTTAATTGTCAGCTAGATATATACACTTGGAATTAAAGAGTTTTTAATTGTCAGCTTTGTTACACTAATGCACTTGGATGAACTTGGTTAGGTGCGCTCAATTTCGCCAGGCATCGAATTACTGTTCAGTTGATTTTAGGTTCTCTTGTGGAGGAACAAAATAAGTGCAGGCCGACACAGCGAACTGAAGTTTAAAAGGGTGCTTTATTCATCCTCCATCACGAGGCTCGCTCAGCGCTGTGGCAGCGTGCTGGAGTGAGCCCTGCGTCTCAAAGTCAGCAACAAACAATGCGAGTGATCAAAAAGAGAGAGAGCAAGAGATATACAGTCAACTTATATACCCAGCTCAGACAATGCATGCATGGCACATTAGCATCACAGTATACAGCAGGAAAGCATGGACATTTGCATTAGAGTTACACAAATCAGCTGCAGGATTACTGGCGCCGGGATTCTTCTCTATTCCGGAGCTGCAGGACGAAAGAGGGTGCGAGGCGCATCTGCATAATGATCAGTCCATACCTCTCACTGTTCTGATAATTGCTCACGCTGAGCGCTCTGCCAGCCCCGTACGCTGTGGGGGTCACGCACGAGGTGTCCCTCCACACTCTCAATAATTTTTTTTCCCGTATATTTTTCTTTTTGGTGTACAGAAATGGCAATATGCCCGCATTTGCTAAAATTGCATTTTTCCCGTATTAAAATATGGCGAAACCATATCACTTGACAGGTATGATATCATTTTGATTGCATTAATCCTCCCAATCAATGAAATAGGAAGATATCTCCAAAACTGAATATTAGTCTGTAATTTGGCCACAAGAGGGGGGTAGTTAACTTTGAAAAGAGAAGAGAAATCCTTTGTTATCTGAATCCCAAAGTAAGTGAATACCTGAGTAGAAACTTTAAATGGTAAATGTTGTTTTAGGGATAAATTCACCAATCCAATGGGCATCAACTCACTCTCAGTCCAATTAATTCTGTAACCAGAAAATTTTCCAAATATATTTATTTTGTCTAGAATCGCAGGAAGACTGGACTGAGGTTTTGAAATAAACAACAGGACATCGTCCACATAAAGGGAAATCTTATCAGACGTGTCCGAAATATTAGCACCATAAACATCAGGGTCCGTACGAATCGACTCAGCAAGGGGCTCAATGGCCAATGCGAACAGAAGGGGTGAGAGGGGGCAGCCCTGCCTTGTACCCCTAAACAGACTAAAATGAGGGGATAGCATTCCATTAGTTAGTATCTGAGCCCTGGGTGCTTGTATAAAAGTTTTATCCAGGTAGAAAATTTATCACCTCGATTCAATTTGTCTAAAACGGCAAATAAATAGGACCATTCTACTTGGTCAAACACCTTTTCAGCATCAAGAGAGACTACAACAAGGTTACTCAAGCTGGACTTGCAATGATCCATTATATTAAAGAGACGTCTAAGGTTGGAAGCAGAGTTTCAGCCAGGAATAAATCCAGTTTGGTCTGGATGGACCAGTCTGTCCATGTATTTACTAAGTCTATTTGCAAAAACTTTGGCTAATATTTTTTGATCCACATTAAGGAGAGAGATGGGCCTATATCCTCCGACCTCCTCTGGGTCTTTACCCTTTTTGGGGATAAGAGTAATTACAACCTCACTAACTGTTTGTGGTAATAAATCATTTTTAAAAGCGCAGGTGAACAATGAGCATATAAGATCTAAGCGAATCAATGAATGACTTGTACAGCTCGGTAGAAAGCCCATCAGGTTCAGGGGTTTTACCATTTTTAGAGTACCTATTGTGTCCTGTAACTCCCTCAGGGTGATGCCCTCATTTAAAAAAATATAATCCTCATGTTTCAGAGTGGGAAGCTTAATACTTCTCAAAAAAAAAAATTCTATATCGTGGGGTCCTGCATTTGTTTTGGAGGAGTAGAGAGATTTGTAAAATTCTTTTGAACAGTTATTAATATCTTTTGCCAAAGTAAAGCAGGCTCCTTGTTTGGACTTACTTTTATAAATGGTGCGATCATTTTCCAATTGACGTAATTGTTTTGCAAGCAACTTTTGTGGCTTTCCACCAAATTCAAAGCGCTTCTGCTTTAAAAAAAAAATAAACGATATAGAAATCCTGGCGGAAACAATCTGATTATGTTGAATTCATTCATTCATTTTCCTCCGCTTAATCCTTTTCGGGTCACGGGGGGGCTGGAGCCTATCCCAGCATCTTTGGGCGAGAGGCAGGGTCCACCCTGGACAGATCGCCAGTCCACCGCAGGGCCAACACAGAGAGACAGACAACCATTCATTCTCACAGTCATACCTAAGGACAATTTAGAATTCCCAGTTTGATGCCAATTAACCTAACTTGCATGTTTTTGGCATGTGGGAGGAAACCGGAGAAATCCCGGAGTAAACCCACGCAGACACGGGGAGAACATGCAAACTCCACACAGATCACTGTTTGTCGGGGGCTGGGATCGAACCCAGGACAAATTCTCAACTCTATAATTTGCTTATACTTCTCTATGGAAGGGTGACGTGAATTCTCTTTATCCAATTGATGGATCTGCTCTTCGAGCCTTTAAAAGCTTTTCTCTATTTAACTTGTTTCTACGCCCCACATAGGAAATTATACAACCCCTTAGATATGCCTTAAGAGTCTCCCACAATAAGCATGGGGAGATCTCTGGGGTGTCATTGGCTTCAAAATATCTTTTCATTTGTGTAAGAAGATAATCACAAAATTTAAGGTTGTTAACAAGCTGAGGGTCCATCTTCCATAAGGACTGAAAAGTTTTCAGGCCATTTAAATTGAGCTTAAATATAAGCGGGCTATGATCTGAAATCAAAATATCACCATAAGGAGGGTTATCAATACAAGCCATCAATTTAGAATCTATAAGAAAGTAGTCAATACGGGTATAGACATTGTGTCCATGTGAATGAAATGAATAGTCTCGTTCAGAGGGATGGAAAAATCTCCAAACATCAGATACATTCGAATTATTAATATATGCATTTAAAAAGTCCCTTGTATTAGAGTGTGATGCCCGTTTTTTAGAGGAAGTATCCATATAAGGGTCCAACGTACAGCTGAAGTCTCCTCCAATTATAAGATTGGTTTGTGATACATCTGTTATTAGGGAAAACACTTTCTTAAAAAATGCTGGATGATCAAAATTCAGACCGTAAACATTCTCTAAAGTTACTGGGATAGAGTGAAATTCCCCAGAAACTATAAGGTAGCGTCCCTCTACATCTGTTATTATTGAACAGTGTTTTCAATGCCACATCCTTACAAATTAAAATAGCAACACCCCTTGCTTTGGTAGAGAAGGAAGAATGATAGATTTGTCCGATCCAGCTGCTTTCTAACCTGGTTTGGGAGCTGTTCAAGTGTGTTTCTTGAAGAAACATCACGTCCGAAGACAAGGATTTCAGCTGGGCTAGTACTTGACCCCTTTTAACTGGATGATTCGGCCCCTTCACGTTCCAGTGACACAGGTAAGGCCTCCTCGTCTGTTATCATGACCTAGATCTGGGTCCTGCATTAAAGAAATAGCACTTGACAAAAGCTTTGAAATTCCTTCACAACACAAGAAATATCCATTATCAACCAGAATCTATACCCTCTCAAGGTAATCATAGAGCCCCAAAATGTCTTGCCATTACTAAAACAGTAAACATGGTGCGACTCCATAAGGGAGACTAGGAGACAAAATAACAATAAAACAAAACGGAAAAAAAAAAAATCCTTCTAACTCCCAATGACCTATGTGGTGACCTAGTGTCAACCTTGCAATAAGTGAAGCGTAAAGCAGCTCCACAGCCATCTGAGGTTCACAGAAACAAAATGAACAGGCCTTCATCAGTTTAGGACAGGAAAACAAAATGACCTGAGAGCATATAATCTGAGCTCTGAACAAATATAATCAGGCAAAATAAAAAGAAAAAAAGGAAAAAAAAAAGAGACAGATGTAGAAGAGCTTGAAATAACGAGGCGATGTGATTCATAAACCAAAGTTTATTATCAGCTCCTCTAACAAGTCTCATCTAGGTGCAGCAGCAGAAGAAGTAAGAGAGCGAACACCTTCGGCTCTACGAACTTATACTCGCACATAACAAAAGACATGCATATCAAAAGCTGACATCCCTCATTATCTTAATCCCCCCATTGTCTTCGTACTCCTCCGCCTGGCCCTGGGGGGTCAGGGCAGCCCATCCGGTCTCCACCGCAGTGCCTTGGATGCTCTTTAATCTCCACTGGCAGTTGAGACTCTTTGTCCTGTTCTGAGGTGTGAAGTCGCCTTACATATGTAATCACCAAACACTCTCACATGCTTAAACATATGTTGGTTATGGAATATATGATTAATATAGACCACAGCCCCCCCCCCCCCAAACGACTAAGAAAAGGACAATAGGAAAATTCACAGTTTAAGATAATTATTATGACATACTAACTGCTACACCTCTTGCCACAGAAGAAACTTTCCAGCAGCCATGCTCCTAAGAGAGTTCAGTGGTAATCATAACAGCATAGTAAAATCACAAGTCAGTCCTAAACTGTTACAGCACAATTAGTGAACAACTGTTGAGTAGTTTGCATCAGTCCCTGTGCCGTCTGGGTTTCAATCTTCTCCCGAATCTGCTGTGGGTCCGCTTGGGCGTCCTGCTGGGACCTTCCTGTAAGGAATCTGCAGCTTGGGAAGGAGAGTGATTATTTGTTCCCTGCAGGGGGGCTGAGTCTTTTCTCTTGGGGGGTCTACCCCGCCGAGGTGCTCTCGCCAACCGTGCAGGCTCGTCTCTCAACAAGAAGGCAGGTTTAAGTCTGTCAATGCTGACTGTTTCTTTTCTATCCCCAAAATCAAGCACAAAGTGCTTATCACCAGGTTCCAGCACTCTGAATGGCCCATCGTATGGTGGGCGGAAGGTTGGTTTTAAAGCTTCATGCCTAACAAAAACGAATTCAGCGTTTTTCAAAGCTTGGGGGACAAAAACCCGTGGAAAAGAGTGATGTGCCGGTCCGGGGAGAGAGTCCGGTCCGTTGCTGCCTAAAAACCTCAGGGCTGGAAGATGCCCTGGCTCTGGGTTCTCTGGTAAAAATTCACCTGGGAGCCTGAGAGGTTGTGCAAAAACTAATTCTGCTGGGGAGGCATCTAGCTCCTCTTTGGGCGCAGCACGCAACCCCAATAAAACCCAGGGAAGTTTATTTACCCAATTTGTATCCGTTAGTGAGGCTCTGAGGGCGGCCTTTAAAGATCTGTGAAAACGCTCGCATAACCCATTAGCCTGAGGATGATAAGCGGTGGTGCGGTGAATTGTCGCCCCTAAGCTGCTGGACATGGCTGACCAAAGCTCAGAGACAAATTGAGGTCCCCTATCGGACGTGATGTCCGATGGGACGCCGAAACGTGCCACCCAGTTTGTCAAAAAAACACGAGCGACTTCCTCCGCTGTGGTTGACACCAGAGGGACCGCCTCTGGCCAGCGCGTGGTGCGGTCTATCATTGTTAACAGGTGTGTGAAACCTTGGGAGGAAGGTAGTGGCCCCACGAGGTCGACATGAACGTGGTCGAACCTTCTAGCAGGGATTTGAAAAGGCTCCAGAGGGGCTTTTGTGTGTTTGTGTACTTTGGCGCGCTGACAAGAAATGCAAGTCTTTGCCCATTCTTTTACGTTTTTGCGCAGGCCAGGCCACACAAACTTTTCGGCGACCATTTTAACTGAAGCGCGCACACCTGGGTGCGTGAGGGAGTGAATCGAGTCGAAAATACGGCGGCGCCATGCAGCTGGAACTAACGGGTGAGGTCGGCCGGTTGAGATGTTGCATATTAGGGGGGGCACGCCGTCGCGTAGACCCCTTTTCTCCAGCCTTAACCCTGTTGGTCCAGACAGGAGTGCGTGCACGTCCGCGTCACTACTTTGTTCCTCTGCCATGGCTGCATAATCTATCCCTGCATGGATTGGGGCCGCGTATGTGTCCGCGTTGGTGAAGAGTTCCGCGGCTGAGGTAGTATAATCTGTCTCCTCGCGCTCTGGCGATATCACAGCGCGAGAGAGGCAGTCTGCTACCACGTTAAGTTTGCCTGCCACATGTTGAATGTCTGTGGTGAACTCTGAAATTGCAGCTAGCTGTCTTTGTTGCCTGCCTGACCACGGTTCGGAAATTTTAGCCATAGCAAAGGTGAGCGGTTTGTGGTCTACAAAAGCCGTAAAACGCCGCCCCTCTAACCAAAACTGGAAGTGGCGGTTGGATAAATGGAGCGCTAGTAGCTCTCTGTCAAAAGTGCTGTATTTACGCTCGGTTTGGTTTAGCGATTTGCTGAAGAATGCCAAAGGTTGCCAGATTCCGCCAACGTGTTGTTCTACAACTGCCCCTATGGCCAGGTCTGAAGCGTCTGTGGTTAACGGAATGCGGGCCGAGGGATCGGGGTGAACCAACAATGTGGCATTAGCTAGGGCGCTTTTTACTTCCGCGAAGGCGCGTTTGCGCTCCGGGGTCCATTCGACCGCGTTGGAAGGTTTTTGTTTTCTGAGCGCGTCATATAGGGGCTGCATGAGCTGAGCTGCGTGGGGGAGGAAGCGGTTGTAAAAATTAACCATGCCCAAAAATTCCTGCAGCGATTTGACCGTTTGTGGCCGTGGGAAACTTTTTACTGCGTGAACTTTGTCTGGAAGTGGGACTGCCCCCTTCGGAGAAACTCTGTGTCCTAAAAAATCAATTTGTGACACACCAGATTTGCATTTGGCTGGATTGATTATTAACCCGTGCTCTTCTAGTCTCTGAAAAACCATAGCGAGATGCTGCTCGTGTTCTTCCTCAGACGAGCTGGCTACCAGCATATCGTCGAGGTAGACGAACACGAAAGGGAGGTCGCCTAATACTGCGTCCATCATCCGCTGAAGGGTTTGAGCAGCGCCTTTGAGGCCGAAAGGCATCCGCAAAAATTCAAAAAGACCGAAGGGGGTTATTACAGCTGTTTTAGGAATGTCCTCTGCTCGAACTGGGACTTGATGATAACCGCGGACCAGGTCTATTTTTGAAAAAATGCGCGCACCCGCCAGATGTAGTGAAAAATCTTGAATGTGAGGAATTGGGTAGCGGTCATGCGCTGTTGCATTGTTTAATCTGCGGTAATCGCCGCACGGCCTCCAAGAACCGTCGGATTTCGGGACCATGTGAAGTGGTGAGGCCCAGGGGCTTTTCGAGCGTCTGATAATGCCTAATTTTTCAAGGGTGGTGAACTCGTCCCGAGCTATGGCGAGCTTGGTCGCGTCTAAGCGCCAAGCTTTGGCGAATACGGGTGGGCCCGTTGTGGGAATAAAGTGTTCAACCCCGTGTTTAGCCACTGTGGCTGAGAATTTGGGAATTGTGAGTGCTGGAAATTGGGTGAGGAGTTGATCAAACTTACCTCCTGCTGTGGTGACGCTAGCCTGCACGGGTGGTGGAGAAAGTCAAGCTGAGCAGGGAATAGAAGCAAAGGACAGTGCATTAACCAAGCGCCTGTTCGCTAGATCAACTAATAACCCAAGTGCACACAAAAAATCTGCGCCCAACAAGTTAAAACTCACCGCCGCTACAACAAATGTCCATCTGTAGTTGCGGCCGTGGATGCAGAGGGGCAGGCTCTTTTCGCCAAAAGTGTCGATGATGGAGCCGCTGGCTTCCACCGCTCCATTGCCCCGGGTGCCCATGGCCCGGTCTGCTTGGGAGGGCATGACAAGACTTAGTTGAGCTCCTGTGTCGATAAGGAACCGCTTGCCGGTGTGTCCGTCCGTCACATATAAAAGCTTGCTTTTTTCGCCGAGAACTGCCGCTGTTAATGGCTCTCGGCTTCGGCGTTTTCCCGAAATCGTGAATTTGCAGGGGGGAACGCATTTGTAAGCCTTCTCGGCGAAGCGGTGGTGGTAATAACAAACGTCGCTCCGTCTGTTGCGTCCTGGCCGTGTCGCTGTCACCGCGGGCTGATTCTGCTCGGTGATTTGTGGCTCCTCGTAGCTCCGGACATCAGCGTTGAAGTCTGCGGATGCTGCTGTGGGTGTCTGCTCCTTGCAGGCGTTGACGAGCCGTTGAGCTTCGTGAGCCAGCGTGCGGAAGTCTTGCTGGGTGCTGCATCGCATGTTGGCCAGCTTCCCTCTCATGTGTGGCGGCAGCGTACTGAGGAATATGAAATGGAAGAGGAAGTTGTCATTGTCCTCTTCTTTAAGTTGCAGCAAGTCCTCCATGAGGGCCTTGGGTCTGCCTCCTCTGTGGCCGTAGATCGCCAGGATCCTCTCGGCTCTCTCCTCAGCTAAGGGGACGTAATTTGCCACGATGGTCGCTTTCAGTTCTTTATATTTGTCCTGGGCCGGCGGCCGTTGGATTATGCTCCGCGCATATCTCGAAGTGGCGGCGTTGAGTTTGGCGACGATGTGATAGAACTTTGTATCGTCAGCCGTGATGCCCGCAAGTGCAAACTGGGCTTCAGCTTGCTGAAACCATGAGGCGGGGTCTTCCTGCCAGAAGTCCGGCAGGTTGACGGTGACGGCGTTTGTGTGGACCATCACTGATGTGTCCGCAGGGTGAGAGTGCCTTGCTTCGGCTCTCTCCACGGCGCTGGTGCTCGGTTGAGCCCTCTCTGTCACTTCTGCCGTGGGGGAACGTCGTCCATCTGTTCCCCTGTCTGCATGGGCGCCGGCGTCTGCCTGGGTCGCCACAGATGAGTCGATCGCGGGGGAACGCCTCTGGTCCATCCTCGCGTCAGGGTCACCAGTGTAGAAGAGCTTGAAATAACGAGGCGATGTGATTCATAAACCAAAGTTTATTATCAGCTCCTCTAACAAGTCTCATCTAGGTGCAGCAGCAGAAGAAGTAAGAGAGTGAACACCTTCGGCTCTACGAACTTATACTCGCACATAACAAAAGACATGCATATCAAAAGCTGACATCCCTCATTATCTTAATCCCCCCATTGTCTTCGTACTCCTCCGCCTGGCCCTGGGGGGTCAGGGCAGCCCATCCGGTCTCCACCGCAGTGCCTTGGATGCTCTTTAATCTTCACTGGCGGTTGAGACTCTTTGTCCTGTTCTGAGGTGTGAAGTCGCCTTACATATGTAATCACAAAACACTCTCACATGCTTAAACATATGTTGGCTATGGAATATATGATTAATATAGACCACAACAGGCCTATTTTCCAAGATATTGCAGCTAAGACCCTCAGCACTTCTCCAAGCTACACGGTCAGCATGTAACTATTAACCACCAAATCAGTGCTCAGTTAAGAGCAATATCATCAAAGCACGTCCGTCCCAATAAATCTAAAAAAAGAGGAAGAATAAACGTAAAACATAAAAACAAACAAATGCGATAACCTCAGTAAAAACAAAAAAGTCTCAAAGATCAAAATATTAACTCAAATAAATCACTCTTCAGATGAGGAGGGAAAAAAAAAGTCACAATGATGTGATGCCAACACTGTCCGATCCGAAACTCTGATAGATGAATCAACGTGCCACATATCCAGATCGTGCACGTATCAAATCAGCCTGAGGATCTGGCTCCGAAGTGCTGCTCCACCAGTTTAGTCACCTTATCAGATCCATGAAGAAACGTTCCTTACCATTGATAGTAACCCTCATCTTCGCTGGGTCCTGCATGCCAGATCTCACTCCAGGTTTGTCCCTCAGCACTTCTCTGGATCTTTTAAACATGGCCCGCTGTTTCACTACTGTTGCCGGGTAGTCGGGAAATATCAGGATCCACTGTCCGTTGTAGTAGTAGATTAGTTTATTTGACAGGGACAGTGCAATAAACATAGACAATTAATCAAAGACAATCAATCTGATGTGTTGCACATAGAGTGTATAGCTATTAGCTAATTTGCAACTCTTGTCCCTAGGATGGGCTTTAGAAAAAAGAATCAAGATAAAAAATATACACAATAACCACATACATCAATGCAGAAAAATTATAAATACACAATTATAAATATTATAAATATTATAAATACATATATATATGTGTATATATATATATATATATATATATATATATATATATATATATATATATATATATATATATATGTGTGTGTGTGTGTGTGTGTGTGTGTGTGTGTGTGTATATATGTATATGTATGTGTATATATATATATATATATATATATATATATATATATATATATATATATATATATATATACTGTATATATATATATATATATATACATATACATATACATATATGTATATATACATATATATTATAAATACATTATAAATATTATAAATATTATAAATACACAAATATAACAGCCTGACTCACATTTAACATAAATATTATAAATATTATAAATACACAAATATAACAGCCTGACTCACATTTAACACATATAACATAACTCACATTTGCCTATTTCAGGCCTTCCTCCCTCCGTCACTCACTATAAACAAACACATTTATTCCTTCCCTTCATTCACTCTCACTTTGCAGACAATTAATTCATACATGAGTACATTCTTGTTTATTTTTCAGCCAGTTTTTAACATTTTTAGTGAATGTTTTAAAGTCCGTTATTATTTTAATTTCATTTGGCATTGTGTTCCAGATGTGACTGCCCTTTATAGAGAAAGCTGTTTGTCCAAATGTGGTTCTGCGGTGGAATATTTTACAGTTATTGTTAACAGAACTCCTGGTGGCTCTGCTGCTGTCCTGTCTTTGGACGAAACCAGCAAGTGGCTCGGGTGCTGATTTATGGAAACATTTGAACGTTAATTTCAGAAGACAGAGGTCAATGAAGCTCTCAAAACTCAATAGGTTGTATTTTTTTAAAACATTACAGTGATGCCACCTAACGGGCTTTTTGTCCAAGATTTTTAGGGTTTGATTATATAATGAACCTATATGTCTTATTGTGGAAGGGGCTGCTTGAGCCCAGACTGTCAAACAGTATGATATATGAGAAAAAACCATAGAATGCATATACAGTGCAGCTGCTTCGTAAGGTATGTAATATCTAATTAATTTAAAGCAGTTCAGATTTTTTTTTACTGTTTTTGAAATTTTCTTTATATGAAGATTAAATTTGAGTTGAGGATCTAGTACAATGCCAAGGTATTTGAATTCTGTAGCTAAACTGATGTCATGATCATGTATATTAACTTTAAAATGTTGCAGGTTACATTTTTTGATTGAAAAGCACATTGAGACTGTTTTCTGAAGGTTCAGCAATAGATGGTTCTTGAGGAGCCACTCTTGGACATCAACCATACTTGTAGACAGTACATCAGCAGCCTGTGCTGGAGTCTTGGCAGCTGTGTAAATAACTGCATCATCTGCATAAAGTTGGCATGTTGCAGCTGAGCAGTGTAACGGCAAGTCATTAATAAAAATGCTGAAAAGTAAAGGACCAAGAATGGACCCTTGTGGGATACCCATGCAGTTGTTTAAAAATGAGGATTTATCCTGGTGAACTTTTACACACTGTTCTCTATTCTGGAGATAAGATGCAAACCATTCTAATGTATTTGGGGAGAAGTTAAAAGATACCATTTTGGATAAAAGCAAACTGTGGTTTACAGTATCGAAAGCCTTTTTGAGATCTAGAAAAACAGCTCCTACCACATTACCCCTGTCCAAGGACTGTTTGACGTTTTCAATAAGGCAACAATTTGCTGTTTCTGTTGAGTATCCTGGTCTAAAACCAAATTGATGTGGATGAAGAAGTTGACTGTCTTGTAAGTAGTCTATCAGCTGTGTAGCTACAACTTTTTCAAGAACCTTAGATAGGACTGGTAAAATAGAGATTGGGCGGTAATTGCATATATCGTCTTTACTGCCTGATTTATGAACTGGTATGACGACAGCTTTTTTCCAGCCAGATGGAAATGTACTAGACCTAATGGAGAGATTAATGAGATGAGTCAGTGGTTTGATTAATATTTTGCTGTGCATTTTGAGAAAGGAGGTGCTCATATTGTAGATATCATTAGTTTTTGAGTTTGACAGTGTTTTAACAATACCAGCAATTAACTTCTCATTTACCTCATCGATGTGAAAAGTATCTGTTGGAAGTATGGAATTTGTGTTGTTGAGCACATTTGGCAGCACAAAATTTTTTGTTAAGTCTTCCACAGAGCCCACAAAGTGTGAATTAAATTCATTTGCCAAAGTAGCCTTGTCACTGACGGTCTTGCCATTGATTCTAAGTTCCTTTACCCCCTTCTGATCGTTTTTTTTATTAGTTAAGTTATTTAAATGCCTCCATAGGGATCTGTTGTTACCCTTTGCATGATCTATCAGTTTATTGTAATAAGATATTTTTGATTTTCGCAGCTCATGTACCACTTTATTTCTTAAACTTTTGTACACAAGGTGATCATTTTGTAGTTTGGAGGTTAGAGATGTTTTCAGTGCATAGTCTCGCCTCTTCATAAGTTTTCTTATTTCATTATTTAACCATGGTAGGCTAATCTTCTGTTGTTTACTTTTAATTTGCTTTGAAAATTTTTCTATAGACTTTGTGATTGTTGCAGTTATAAAATTACAACAATCATCTACTTCACATGTTGACATGAGCTGCTCCCAATTTTGATTCTCTAAGTAATGTTCAAACTCCTCATTTTTTGATTTGGGGATAATAAAATTTGATTTGTCAATATCGACTCCCCCAAAATACTGTAGTCGCTTTTTAGTAAGTTTCCTGACAGCAAGAACCATGTTATGATCTGAGAGACCAGTTACAAGATTATAGGTTCTGGTTATTCGTTCTGGTTTATTAGTAAATACCATGTCAATAAGTGTTCTGGATTGTTTGGTTATCCTGGTGGGTCCTTTGATGATTTGCTGGTAATTAAATTTAGTCATGAGGCTTTTCAGTTTTTGTTTGTCTTTTTTATCAGACCAGTTGATATTAAAGTCACCATGAATTATCGTTTCTCTGTTCTTCTCAAGTTGTTTAACCAGATCACTTAATTCATTATAAAAGGAAGAGTTGTGTGACGGTGGGTTGTACACTACTGCAATGTTGAAATTCATTACCGGAGAGAGACATACATTAACAGCTAAACATTCAAGTGAAGTATTCAAATCAACCAGTTGACATTTATATTTCTCTTTGATGTAAATTAAAACACCTCCTCCCCTCCCTACCTGCCTGTCTTTTCTAAAACACTGGTAGCCCACAATATCGATCATATTAGTGTCTATGTTCCTGTGTAGCCAGCTTTCTGAGAGACAAAGGTAGTCCAGATTTGAGTCCAACAGCAACACCGAAATCTCATCTCTTTTGGGGATTATGCTCCGTATGTTTAAATGACCGCCGAGGATCCCCTTTGGTTTAGCCTTGGTGTCCCAAAGAACTCGTGCATGATTAACAGTTTGGAAAAATAAATGTTGTTTTTGCTTTTGTGCTAACCCAGTGGTCTGCTGTTTAATAGTGGCAGGTCCAGGGTTAAGGTGAATATCTCCTGCCAGAAGTAGCAGAACTAACAGAACTTTAATTGTATATCCTCTGCCATATTGTGATTTTTGCTTAACAGCCATGTTTGCCTTAATTTGGAAGTTTTTGCTCAGGGCTTTTAAAGACCACATAGAGTGTAGGGTGAGATGTCCAAGCTCAAATCCATACAGATAAAACTTTTTAACTTCACCTTTGGTTGAGTTTGTCGGAAAATCCTTCTTGTTGCAGGTCCAGACACACAAAGACAAAACGAAGAGGAAGTAGAGAAGTAGAGAAGGCTTATTAGTGGTGCCCATCAGCCCACTTTTTAATCCGGTGGCAGCCATCTTCAGTCTTTCTTGGAAAGAAGGAAAAAGAAAATCTGTGGATAGTAAAATAAATTCTGCTTATATCGCCAGAATCTGATCCGATCGTCCTCGAATCCAGCTGGGCCTCAACTAGCCAACTAGCCCCTTCCGTTGCTGGTCTCATTGCTCATAGTCGCCGTAACTGGTCTCCCGTCCCGCTCCTCCAACCGAGTCTCGTCACACACCGCCGCTGCCACCGAGCTCCGCTGAGGTCACGGTAAGTCCTCCGCTAGGCACCGCCACCTACCGTCGTCTGCCTGGGTGAAATCTCTGCTGAGCCCCGTCAACAAATAGCCGCTTGCCTGGTAGTATCTCCGCTGGGCCTCGCAGCTGGGCTTCGATTCAGGCTGGTGTAAGGTGGAATGACTGGCGCCAGCATTAAGCTAACTAGCGTTAGCTTAGCAATCGCTTCGGGTAGTCTCGTCGCACACCGCCGCTGCAGTCACGGTAAGTCCTCCGCTGGGCACCGCCGCCTACCGCCGTCTGCCTGGGTGAAATCTCTGCTGAGCCCCGTCAACAAATAGCCGCCTGCCTGGTAGTATCTCCGCTGGGCCTCGCAGCTGGGCTTTGATTCAGGCTGGTGTTAGGTGGAATGGCTGGCGCCAGCATTAAGCTAACTAGCGTTAGCTTAGCAATCGCTTCAGGTAGGGCACATCAGTGAATCACAAGGAAGCGCTGGAATCGCTGGTCAGTTTACTCACAGTGGCCGGATAAAAGCGATCAAAGGGGTAATCCACCGGAGGTATATCCGATCGCTGTAGGTTCAAAGTGTAGGTTCAAAGTGATCCGCTGCATTCCAGCCGCCTTCCGCAGTATTTCCTCCAGCTGTGGGTGTAGAGCATCTTCAGGATGAAAGGCCGAGGGGTTCCATCACCTGGGTGGACTCGGAGTGCTCTGTGGCATCTGTCCATAAGTGGACGTTCTTTAAAAAGGTGAAATTGATAAGATTTTTATGAAAACAAAGAGTTTTGAAAAATAATACATAAAAAAAAAAAGTGTTTAGAAACTTGCACAATGTTAGTCTTAATGTTCTTCTAAAAATTAGTATAGTGTAACGTCGGGGCTGTGTTAAGGGGGGCAGGGATTTTCCCAGTATTCTTTGCCAGCAGAGGACGTTATTTTGTGTGTGTTTAAATGTTATTACTGTGTTATTATACTGCTGTGTCATTATAACTGCGTTATAATGACCCAGCAGTGTTATAGGTAGAATTTGAGCAAGATTGATTATGTGTCTGTGTAACCCTTATTGAAACAGAGGTCTGTGAGAATGACCTCCCCTCCTGTCTGTGATCAGGGTTGTGCTTTCAATAAAGCCTGTTGTGTCGCAACCATCTGCTCCTTTTCTTGTGTGAACCTCTAATACGTCACACTGGTGTCAGAAGTGGGATATGGAGCAGATGGAAGCCAGGATCTGAGCGGAGATCCAGCAGCTGGAGCGATTCATCGCTCAGCTGGGGATGGACGACAGAGCTGAGACACCGACCCCCGGAGTTCCTCGCCGGGATGAACGGAGCAGCGGACCCGACGGGACCAGCATACCCTGCCTTCTGCCTTTTTCAAGGCAGGGTGGGCTTAGCAGAGCAAACTAGCCCTGCTCCCTGCCCTTTTCAGGGCAGG
This sequence comes from Pholidichthys leucotaenia, assembly GCA_020510985.1. Classification (NCBI taxonomy): domain Eukaryota; kingdom Metazoa; phylum Chordata; class Actinopteri; order Cichliformes; family Pholidichthyidae; genus Pholidichthys; species Pholidichthys leucotaenia. The sequence continues at coordinate 197,079 of JAJAQF010000034.1, forward strand.
ACAGGCCGGCGATTCCACTGCGACCAGGAGCGGAGATCAACCGAGAGGCAACCATCCCACCCATCCGGCAGCGGGCCAAGATTCCCCACTTCAACGGTGAAACCCTGCTGGATGACTACCTGGTCCAGGTCGAGCTGGCTGCTGCGCTGAACGGCTGGCCACCTGAAGAAACCGCCGTGCAGATCGCGCTGGCCCTGGAGGGAAGGGCTCTCCGCACGCTGTCCAATCTCCGGCCCGAGGAACGTCGCAGCTGGCCAGCTCTACAAGGAGCGCTCCGGAGGCGGTTTGGGAGAGCGGCCAACGCTGAGCATGCAGAGGAACAGCTGGCCAACCGCCAGTGAGGCAACTGGGAGAGCCTAGGAGCCTACGCAGTGGACATACGGCTGCTGACACGGCGCAGCTACCCGGATTTTGAACCAGAGGTAGTGGAGAAGCTCACTCTCCAGAACTTCATCAGGGGTCTCCGCCCGGCCCAGCTCCAGAGCCACGTCCAGATTAACGCCGCGAGCAACTGGAAGACTGCGGTGGCAGAAGCGGAGTGGGTGGAGCCGCTGATAAATTGTACGGCCAAGACATTGACACCGAGACAGAGAGCCTTCCAGGCCACAGCTGAGAGTGAGGAGGAGGAGGAGCTATGGCAGATCACAGCGGCGCGCCCACGGAGAAGACAGCCGCGACAGCACAAGGAAGGGTGCTTCCACTGTGGGGAGCCAGGACACATCACACGGTACTGCCCTGCATCCATCCCATGACAACCCGATGAGCTGTTACCGCGTGTGGGCTGAATTGGACGCTCGCCAGGGATATACCTACAGTGCAGCCTGGACAACACGCCGATCCGGGCCCTGATCGACACCGGTTCTACCATCTCCTTGGTCCAACCCGGTGTGCTGCCAGGCACGGACGAGACAGCACTGCAGGCATGGGAACCCACCGGGCGCTGCGTCACCACAGCTACCGGTGAGCGCACCAGACTGGGTGGGCGGAGAGTTCTCGTGGTGGGGGTGGCCAGCCAGAACACAAACCACCCGTTCTGGCTGGCTGACATCCAAGACCCCTGCATTATTGGACTCGATCTGCTCGCAGCGTGGAGCGCAGAGATTGACACCGCTAGACCGTCCCTCCAGCTGGGAACCCAGACCATCACGCTCCATAGCGGGACCCAGGGAAGGAACCCGGAGGACTGCGCGATCGAGGGACCGCCAGGACGGACCGGATCAGGCGGGTCACCGTGAGGACTGGACACAACAGCGCCACCAGCACGAGCAGAGGGAGCAAGAGCACAGACAGGGATGGCGGGGGGGGGGGGTGTCACAGCGGAGCGGGTCAACGAGTCAGCAGGATTGCAGCAGGCGGTCGAGGAATTGCTCCAGCAGAGCTGCAGCGGGCTGGAATCGGGACAGACACGCCAGCTGCTGGAGCTGTTGGACTGTCATCACTGCCAGCGGGCAGAGGATCGAGACCAGGCTGTCCCACGGGCTGCGGCTCTCTGGGCCATTGTGAGCAGGAATAACACAGCGGCACACAGTTCGGATAATCAGGATAATCTCTCTAATCTAATCTCTCCCTCGGATAATCAGGCAGCTCCCCACAGCGATGACGTCACAGAGGCCCTCGGCGCGCGGCAGCTGCAGAGCAGGCAAGACAGAGACCCTGTCATTTCCCGGGTTCGGCAGTGGCTGGACGCGGGCCAGCGGCCCACCTGGGAGGTCCTGGCAGTGGCGGGGAGTCGGCAGAAGTGGGCATATGACTCCCGCTGCCAGGGGAGGGACTTTGCACCAGGAGATCGAGTCTGGGTTTTCTGTCCGGAGAGGAAAAGAAAACGGTCACCAAAATTGGTGAGCCATTAGTCAGGACCGTGCGTGGTTCTGCAGAGACTGACGGATGTGGTGTACCGGGTGAGGCTTAAGAAAAGGGACCGGGTCGTGGTACTTCACCGTGACCGTCTTGCCCCGTACCACTCATCCGCCCCGCTGGTGGTCGAGCCGGGGCCTTCACCCCGACCAGATACTCCGACTGAGACACAGATGGACACTGGCGGGCCTGTACGTGCTGGTCGTCGGCAATGGAGGCCGCCCCGACACCTGGACAGATTTGTGTTGGACTTCTGAGTTGGACTTTCATTGATGAAATAAAATATTTTGTAATTTTTTCCGGACCGATAGTAATGTAAATACTTATATTCCAGAAGATTTTTTTGGACAGAAAATTGTTCCATCTGGATTCCAGATCCAATACAATGACTCTGTTGATGTCACGTGCTATTGCATTTGCGTTAAACCGGGGGTTGCCAGAGACAGCTATGGCCACTTCTGAAAGTGATGGCTCTTTCCGTTATCCTTCTCAAGTAAGAAGTAATAAATGAAGGGGCAAGACCAGAATAAGTATTGGTTCAGCTTTTGATCGCTGGTGCCATCTGAAGAATCATAGGTTTTAAAATCCATACTGAGGTCCCCTATTTGCTACTCAGCCCAGAAGCTAAGCCAAGCTAACTAGTGTTTGCATAGCTATCTGTAACCTGCATTTTGTCTATGAGATGTTCCTGTTGTTAATATGACTGTGTGATGATATCAACTGGTGTATGGCCATGGGACAGACCACAGAAATTGCTCGGTAATCCTTTCCAAACAGTATTTTTTCCACGCTGGTCTAGTGTAGCTACAGTTAGCATTAGCTTCCGTGAAGGAAGGAACTCCATTTTTTTCTAACGAACGTTACAAGTTTTTAAAAATCCATTACTTTGACATTGTGTTCGATGATCTCCTACACACTTGTGGCCATTTATCTAAATAAGCACTTTTTGCCTGTAATTTTCATGCTGTCTAATTTTGCCAGAATCAAAATTTGATACAGTTATGATATGTCGAACAATGGATCTGTTGTTTACGTGATCAAATGTTTTTGACGTTTAGAAAATGAATTGCTTTTACATTGTGTTAGATGATCTTACCCCATTGTATCCCCATTTACTGAAAGAAGCACTCTTGCCCGAAATGTCACCGTGTCAATGTATGTAACTGTATATAGACTGGACACAGACTGCTGCCGTCACTGTTTGTTTTTGTTTTTTTATCCAGCCTAATTCCTTTCTTTTTATAAAATGCACACCAATGTAGAGGGAGAGAAACGCCATTTCAGTTGTCTTGTATGTCCTGCACGTATAGTAGTATTGACAATAAAATCTTTGTGTGGCGGTTCGGTTAACCCCCACAACAGATTAAGGACACTCAGCTCTCTTCTCTTGGTTTTTTCTGCTGCACTACTGATATGTAGATGTGCTTTGGTGTAACCCCCACAAACAGACTGGTCAAACACAGCGCTCGGCTAGAGCAAATAACAGAACAGTGAAATGTGTATTAATGTCTACAGGCAGACTCGTTTCGTCTGGCTCACTTCTGTGATGTTAATGTTGCCTTTCATGCATTGTGCTCATGCGTCCTGTCCTCACTGTGACCTAGGGACTGAGATCAATATGTCTCTCAAATGCAAATGTCTTATGCCTGTTCTGTTATCTCTTTGATCATACCAACTGCTGGGGTATGCCCTTGATGTATTGTTGTATTCGAGTATATATGCTACAACTCTGTAACGCAAACCCTCTCATTCTCACTTCTGCAACTGCGGGACACACACACCGTGTGTCCTCTCTCCTCTTTGAGAGCTGGAGGAATGAGGCTTCAGCCTGCTCACACTATGGGGCTGGAGCCGAGTTCTGATGAAGGCGGATGATAATAAAGCTATTTAAAAATCCAACGCTGCCTTTATTTTATCATCCTCTTCATTTGAATCTATAGCTAATGATCTTGCAGGGGAACAGGTCAAGTGGACCCCTGACCATGTGGGCCCCCCATGTGGACCCTGGTGTCCAATCTATACATGTACAAGTACATTTACAATCCAGTGACTTACAAACTGATTCAGAGCTTTTTAACGCCTCATTCAGAACATTCTAGTCCCACATACCTATAATGTGAAATTCATCTGGGGGCAGCCAGCGGTGATGAGCAGCAGTGGTGGAGAATAAAAGTCTTTAGAAAGCAGAAACGGAGCCAAAACCTTCTCCGGGTCAGCTTAGTTTTCATCTTACATCTGTAGCTCACATATTTGTAACTGCATATGTTTAAGCACAAGAAGGATGTTTAAAGCTTACATGTGTGGACTGACCTCACGCCTCAGATGGACAATGCGTCTGGACCCCCCATGGACATGGAAGGAGGACAGAGGACCGGGGGCGAGATCCTGAAAGGACTTCCTGACCTCCTGGCGTCAGACAGGGCGGCTGAAGGACTCGGAAGAGATGTATTGTGAATAGGGGGATTTGACTTGATGGTGTGATTGTGACTTTGATGAACCTGGTATAAATGTGGGGGTTTACTGCAGCTCACTCTCTTGTTCCTGTCAGAGAGAGCGAGCTGGGGATGTGAAGTTGTAATAAATCTGAATTGAGAAATAATTCAGCCTCTTCATTTCACGCTCCCTACACATCTATATATAATTTTTTTTGAAGTTCTTGGTGTCTGTGAAAAATATTCCCAACAGTTTTATAAAAATTCTTGTTCTCCTTCTTCATTTTTACAAATCTCAGGATTGAGAATGTACTTGTACATGAACATATAGGATCCTATGGTCCACTTAGGGTGCTCACTTGGTCAGGGGTCCACTTGACCTGTATCTATCGTTCAGTCTTTTTGGTTTGTTTTCAATGCGTGTTATCAGCCTAGCAGCCCAGTGACGTTGTGTTTTTTGGATTTACTGAGCCTACTACTTATGACAAATACAGTTGTAAATGACCTTAACTATCGTACATGTTTTTGTTGGTAAATGTATAACTATAAAAAGTCATGTAAAATGTTGCACCATAACTAAATGAAGAGACTGATGTCATCTGTTTACAGGTATTATGGCAGTTATGACCTGATCACATCTACTTCTGTAAAAACAAAAAGGAAACGTACCTTGGCACCATTGCCACCTGTATCAAGTACACCAGGGTCACTTTCACCAGAACGGCACTCATGGGTAAGTGGGTATTAAAATTCTCTAGCTGAATATTTGAATTAGTGATGTAATTGAAAATACAATCTCTGTCATTCAGACCGTGGCGTTTTTCCTGGTGTCAAGCAAAGCTTTGACATGTAACATGGGGCCAAGACTCTAAAAGGATCTCATCTGTACGCAAGTCTTGCCAATCATTACAATATCCTAACTATCCACAAATGAATTATGAAA